>JACSCI010000127.1:26862-37288 GCA_016801065.1 Sceloporus tristichus | reverse complement strand
CAGACCATCTCATATTACCAAGAATGAAACAAACAAATACAGAAACAAACAAACAACAACAAAAATAAGGATTAGACAGAAAAACAAAGTGCTTAGTTTTTGAAAGCAAAACCATTATTATGAGGGTAAAAACCAGACTTGGGTGCTTCTACCTTTTAACAGCCAGCTTAGGCTGCATCTGCACTGCAGAAATATTCCAGTTAGAAACTGTGTTAACTCTCCTGGCTCCATCCTGTGGAATCCTGGGATCTATAGTTTGTTGGGCACCAGAGATCCAGAGCCACCCCAAGGCAAGGATCTCCAGGATCTCTTGGCCCTCTTTTGCTTGCAAATACTGACTATCTCTGGAAGTCTCTATATTAGAGCATCAGGAAAACCTTTAGGTATTGTTAAGGTTGGGAAATCTTGTTTGGGGTCACTTCTGATTTTAGGGACTTTACATCCTCCATTATGGGTTTCCTGAAGGCCTCAAACTGTCAACTGCCAAGCGCTACGGTTGAGGTGGCCATTTTGTGTTCTGCCAGCCATTGTGGTCCAGTGGCCATTTTGGGACTGGCCCATTGTGACCTCTGATGCTCCTTACCTGAAGCATTGATAGTGTCCCATTGTGATCTCAGTCTGATGTTCCTTGCCTTAAAGATTTAGATAGGACTATTATGAGTTGAGGCTGGTGCTCTTTATCCTTCTGGCAGCCGATATTAAGTATAATAATATTTTCCAATATTTCATTTCTTCCTCTGGGTCTAGTAATGAAGTCTTGCTTAACAGATATATTTCTGGTCTGAACTCAAAATCAGTTTTCCTATCCAAATGCCCTCTGTCTTTCAGCAGCCCCCTTTATGCCATCTCTTCCCTTGGCACTTTCCTTCTTTCCTTCCTTTAACCTCCATCCCTTCAAGGAAGGGGACTTTCAGGCAAAGAACTAACATGTCCTTTCTGCATGTTCCCAGAGGAGGATCACTGAGCTTTGCAGGGTTGTTGTGAAGGGTAAGGGAAGGATGTGTGTGTGTGTGTGTGTGTGTGGCGGGGGGGCTAATCCAGATCCTATGGGCCTCTAAGCGTAGTTGCCAGGGGGGTATCCCTCTCCCCAGAAGGGGCTTTGAGCTCCCTCTGTATGCCTGCTCTTGGCTTTGGCCTAAATCTGGGCTCTTCTCTCCCCCACAGACAGAGCCCCATTCCCCCAGGGAAAACCCCTCCCCCCCAGAAAGCTGTTGTTTCCAATGCTATTGAAGCCTATGCTATCTGATGCTTTTTATTTGTCACAAAAGTCTTTTGACTGGGAGCCTCTCCTCTTCCCAGAGATGAAGAGGGTGCCCCCATTGGAAGACCAAAGAGGGGGGTTTGCGAGCCCTTATCTCCCCCCAAATGAGGAGGAAGGGAGGGCGAGTCTCTCCTCTGCCCCACTTTCCAGGAGGGAGGGGCTCCTCAAAGCCCTTTTTACATCTTAAGGACCCTGCCCCCCCCCCCCATGGCCATGCCTCTCCTCAAGTGCCCCCTGCCCCCTTTATCTCATACATTTCTCTCCCCCACTTCCACCTCTTCCTCCCTCTGAACAGACTGTGAGAGCAGCAATTGCCTCAGGGCCTGAGACTGAGCATGTGCACATGCCCCAAAGGCCCCTCCTGAGCATGCGCAGGGATCGCCAGGGCCTTGCTGCTGCTGCTGCTAAGGCTTATTCCGCTGCGAGCCTTTGCGGAAAGAGAAGGAGTGCACCCTCCCTTCCTTCCTTCCTTTGAGGAGACTTGGAGGACGCCAGAATGGAGCCCAAGGAGGAGCTGGACTCAGGAGGGAAAGAGAAGGAAGGAAGGCTCTGCTTTGTACATATAGCTCTATCTGTCTGTTTGGTATGTGTTTGTGTGTGTTTGCCTCTGTTCTTCTTATGGCTGGGAATGGAGCTGAGGACTGATGAGAGAATAAAGGGTATTTTGTGCAAATTCAGAACTTCTGTGCATCAAAGAGTCCAACACATTGAAACAACAAATAACTTTATTGAGAACACATAATCAGAAATTCAGTGTTTAAACCAGAACTGTCCTCCCCAAGACAAAGAATACATTGAAACCCCAACACCTAAACCTCCACCTTCTACCAAACCTAGCCCCCACCCTCAATTCCCACAGTCTATGCCCCAAAGGGAACAAGCCCCCCTTTGCCATTCCCAGAAACTACCCTCTTTCTGTTAATACCTGTCCCCACCTTTCTTCAGAAAACATCCCACACTTTCCAAAAGCTATCATTCTCATAATTATTCTAGCCAGTCGTAAAAAAATCCCAGCACCCTCTGTATAGCCGACCTATACCATGACCCATAATCCCCAGCCAAGTTTATAACCTGAAGCAATTATCTATACTAATAGCAATTAAACTTAACAAACTATAACTTTAAAACGTAAACAGAAATATAAACAGACAAACGTAACACACAAAATCACAAGGGCGTTTTCTTTGCACCATTGGATTGAAAATATACTTTTTGTATTTCTTATTGAGAAAAACAATGTTAGTTTACTGCTGAGATTTGAGTGGCTTCTCTCCTGTGTGGACTCTCTGATGTCTCACTAGGCTTGACGTCTGAGAGAAACTTTTCCCACAATGCTGGCATTTGTATGGCTTCTCTCCTGTGTGGATTCTGTGATGTTCCACAATGTGTGACTTCAAAGAAAAACATTTTCCACAATGCTGGCATTTGTATGGCTTCTCTCCTGTGTGGACTCTCTGATGGATCACTAGGTTTGATTTTGAAGAAAAACATTTCCCACAATGCTGGCATTTGTATGGCTTCTCTCCTGTGTGGACTCTTTGATGTCTCACTAGGACTGATTTCCGAGAAAAACATTTTCCACAATGCTGGCATTTGTTTGGCTTCTCTCTGGTGTGGACTCTTTGATGTCTTACTAGATCTGACTTCAAAGTAAAACATTTCTCACAATGCTGGCATTTGTATGGCTTGTCTCCTGTGTGGACTCTCTGATGTATCACTAGGTGTGACCTCTGAGAAAAACTTTTCCCACAATGCTGGCATTTGTATGGCTTCTCTCCTGTGTGGATTCTCTGATGCATCACTAGGCTTGACTGCCGAGAAAAACATTTCCGACAATGCTGGCATTTGTATGGCTTCTCTCCTGTGTGGACTCTTTGATGTTTAACTAGGCTTGACTTCTCAGGAAAACATTTTCCACAATGCTGGCATTTGTATGGCTTCTCTCCTGTGTGGACTCTCTGATGTGTCACTAGGTTTGATTTCAATGAAAAACCTTTCCCACAATGCTGGCATTTGTATGGCTTCTCTCCTGTGTGGACTCTCTGATGTGTCACTAGGCTTGACTTCTGAGAGAAACATTTCCCGCAATGCTGGCATTTATATGGCTTTTCTCCTGTGTGGACTCTCTGATGCTTGACTAAGACTGACTTGCAAGCAACATTTTTTCCACAATGCTGGCATTTATGTGACTTCTTTCTTGTGTGGACTCTCTCATGACTCACAAGTTCTTCTGTAAAGAAGGACAATCACAGTCAAGAATGAATATCAGAATTAAGAGAGGAGGGTGTTACCCCAATTTTTAGCCCTTGTTAAACCCTCCCTATTTGATATTAAATTAATAAAGTTGCTGAGAGTGACCCAAGCATGACATTATTGCAGATGTCCCCAAATCCATGGAACAACTGTATCCCTAATGACAGGAGCAAAGAAGAGATTGTAGTAGAACTGCCTTAAGGGAGTCAGTTGAAGCAGATAGTCAAAGGACTGTTGAAAAAATATTCCATTAAACATGATTTTAAAAATTTTGATTGACAAGTGGCATCATTTCCTGTGAGACTGCCATAGAGTACTGAGTCAGAGCCCAAAGCATGATGCAATCTAACTGCAGAGGTCACTTCATGCTGTTTGGCACCAGGAGATGACTCACAACTGTGAGTTACTTTTAAGTGTGGACAGTAGTCAGTGCATTGCCAAAACCTATATCTGGATATTTGTTTCCATACTCTGCTATGTTATTGTTGAGCTGCATCTGGAAGTGTTGCTTTCAGATTGCGCTGTATATTAGCTTATGAACAGGACTGGAATTCAGAGCCAAGAAGGACCTGAGAGCCAGTGTGCTAATCCCTTTTGTCTGAGGTATGTGCATCAAGCATCTGTTGCATTCAATTTGGATTCAGACAATTCTTTCCCCTCCCAGGAAACATACTAAAGCGATTTAAACCATTTTGAACACTCAGTCTCTGTCTGTAAGCAACAATTTCAGTATAAATGTCCGCCCCGATATTTACTGTTCTTTGGTGTCAGTCCCGTTGCAGAGAGACACTCTGTTGGTTTACATGGCTAAGTGCCTCAATATACTCAACAAACCCACTTTCCATTCCCTTGCAGGACCCTCAGCAATTGGAATCAAGAACATTCTAGGTAATGTATTACCATTAGTATAGCTTTACATTATTCACCACCTTTGTTACTTACCTCTTGTGTGTATGTACGAATGCTTGTGTGTGCGCGTGTGCGTGCATGTATGCATGTATTTTGCTTTTTCCCTAAATAAAACATTAAAACCCATTTGAAATGCCTCTGGAGTTATGTGAGATTGCGTGCCTGGTATAGTTGGGCTGACCTCCGAGGTCACTGTTGCCTGAAGAAAATTATGTCTCTTCTTTGAGCTAAGTACAAAATTCTCCCTCCCCCCCCCAAAAAAAGCATAGCACTTGCAAGTGTCCTCCCCAGATCCAGCATTTTGGGTAACAAAGGGCCCCTGGAATCAAAAATGCAGCTAAGCAAGTTCAGGTTGGAAAATAAAAGTGCTTTTTCTCTAATTGTGTCCTCCTTTCTTTCCTTCCTTCCTAAATATTACTCATAATTGCTAAATAAAACCACTTAATATGTCTGAAAACAAGGACCTGAGCCGGTTCTCATTAGTTCACTGAAACCAGTTCTGAAAATCTGTCAGAACTGCCTCCCAATCCCCAAGGCCCCTCTCCTGGCCCTTCCCAGGGGTCCCTTCCTCTCCGCACAGAACTAGGCGATCCTGGCTTTGCTCCTGCCTTCCTCTCCTGGATCCCAGAGGCATGATCCCCTTCACTTTCTCCCTCTGCTCTCTTAACCTTCCTTCCTGCCCATCAGCATCTCATTTTCAGCATCTCTTCCCTACCTTTCAATTTTTCTCTTTCCATCCGTCTCTTTATCACAGACATATACCCACAGAGTGTGATGCATAAAAGGCATACTTTGAGGCCCATTTGTTGAGAAAGGCAGGATAATCAATATACAAATAATTCATTGGCAAAGGCAGAGCAAAGGAGCTGGGACCTGGACTCCAATTTTGGTGAGGGTCAAGCGCCAAGGAGCAGCCTTAAAACAGCCTTCAAACATTTATAAGACAGGCATGGACTACTGATGTGGTTTGGAGGAGATCTCAGGGGCAACCCCACATTGTATTGCCGGGACAGGGGAAGGAGATGAAATAATATTTTGCCACTCAACATCCCACAGCATCCCTATGGGGAAATGGAGTCCAATTTGCCGCTGTTGGGCTCCCCCTGAGCCACTGCAGGCCCAAGAGAGGTCTTTCCCCCAAGAAGACTCTCCAGAGCATTAAAAGGATGGAAGAGGGGCCAAAAAAAGTAGGAAACTTGCTCAAGGGTGTGCTGAGTACCATTTGGGTGTGAAAAGCATTAATCTCCATGGCTTCTTTCCACAAAATCCTAGAACTGGCAGTTTAGGATGGAGTATTTAGAATCCATAGAACCTGGAGAGCAACAGTGCTTCACTGAACTACAGATTCAAATATTCTACAGGCTGTTGCTATCACAATTAGACTACGTATGAAAGGGCTCTAGGATTCCAAGTAGACCGCAAGTTGAACATGAGCCAACAGTGTGATGCAGCAGTTACAAAGGCCCATGTAATTCTAGGGTGCATCATTACAAGAATAGTTTCTAGATCAAGAGAAGTAATAGTGCCACTCTATTCTGCTTAGGTCAGGCCTCACTTGGAATCATCGTGTCCAGTTCTAGGCCTCACAATTGTAGACAAATTGGAGCATGTCCAAAGGAGGGCAACCAAAGTGGTGAAGGGTCTGGAAACCATCAAGGTCAATGAGGAGCAGCTTATAGAGCTGGTTATGTTTAGCCTGGAGAAAACAAGATAAAGATTGGATATGATATCCATGTTTAAATATTTGAAAGGGTGTCATGTTGCGCAAGGAGCAGGCTTGCTTTTTGCTGCAACAGAGAAAAAGAGACACCACAATGGATGCAAGACACAGGGAGATTCCACCTAAACATTAGGAGGACCTTTGTGACAGTAAGAGCTCTTTGACGGTGGAATATACTCCCTTAGAGTTTGGTGGAGGTCTTTAAAGAGAGGCTGGATGGCCATCTCTTGGAGTTGATTTGAATGTGTATTCCTGCATGGCAGAAGGGGGCTGAACTGGATGGCCCTTGTGGTCTATTCCAACTCTATGATTCTATAATTCTAGTGGAACTATAGCGACATGATAATATAGTATGAAAGGGACCGTAATCTTTATAGAAAGAGCAATGGATTCACGTTCCTTACCTACAGAAGCCGCATTCTCATAATTGTCCATCATTACATAATTGTACAAAAGTTTCTGTTTCGTTGTTAACAGATTCCATTCATCCTCTGAGAAATATACTGCCACATCTGCAAAGGTCACCTGAAACAAAAAATAGCCCTCATCCAGAGAGTGACTAAGCCAAAGGGGAGGAAAGCACATGGTGTATCCAAATATTATTTCATCACTTCAGAATTCACTCCAGGAAATAAACTTTAAATTCTGTTAGCAAGAAAAAAGCTACTGCATTTGTGATCAGATTGTCTTGAATCCTTTCAATATAATATAAAATATAATAAATTTTTAAAATTTAAACCATGGCTGGGATATTGAGGATGGATTCAAATACTGACTATCCCAACACATATAGTCCATTTAGCCGCAAAAGAATTATGGTGCATTTAGCCATTTCTTGCCAAATTTCAAAGGCAAATGTCATTTTAAAAAACAGTTCTGGGGAGCACTCTGGACTTGAGGGCCACTGGGCCCACCCCCAATTTAGATCCAGAGATGGTCTCCCATATCCCTAACATTTAACAGACAAGAAAAGCAAGGCACATGTGGACAAGCAACACCAGAAGGTGGTGAGGATGGCCAAAGTTCTTTATGAGGAAGATCACACAAGCTAGGAAGGGCACAGTAGTTTGCTTTTGACGCTGACAACTTATTTCCTCTCCTCTCCCCCCATTTAAGTTGATGGGGTGCAAACTGCTTGGAAGTCATTTTGCAGCAACCCAAGAGAGCTGAGGGGAAGGGGGAAAGTGGGAGGAGGAGAGAGAAACCGGGACATTTTTGAAAGTCCCTGAAAAAGTGGGGTGACAGAGGATTAACCAGGACTTTCTCTGCCAAACTGGGACAATATGTTCTCCATTTGCTTTCATGAGCTGGTCCAGCAATGACACAAATGAAACTCACCACAGAGTTGTTGTACTTCGAGAGCCTCTTTCTCTTGGAGTCCAACTCTCTCCGCTTGGCTTCTGTGTTGGCCATTAGGTGGGAAGGGAGGGGGGGTGTCCTGGTGGCCCTGCACTTGGGTCTTTTCCAGCAAAATATGGCCCAAAGCTGTGTACAAGGAGACCAAGATGAAGTTCCTGAGAAAAGAGACTAGGGTTAGGCTTGGTTTGTGAAGAAATCCAGCACCACTCAAAGACACAGAGAACAGCATGCTGCTGGTGAGATACACAGGTGACATATGCCTCCTTTGGGCTGATGCAGAGGTGGGTATCCCCATGGACCTAGCATAGATTCACTGCAGCTCCCCTACACAACAGACACTCCATGTTAAAATGCTTTTGATGTTGCTATGTTGCACTGCACGTGAGGCAACACATTAACGTATGGCGCCAGATTCTCCACCTTGACTGTAGTCAGTAGCTTGTGAACTGAAGAAACACCTGTCGCTTTCTCAATGAGCAAAGAGACACTGTACTCTTCTCTCAGATGAGCCTTTTATTCATATAAGAAGTTCCACTGTGTACAACACTATATACATCGACACCCTCCACCATCCACACCAATAACAACCCGCTCTGAGGCACACACTGTCTGACTCTTCCTCAGTGACAGTTGAGAACGACAGTTGACAGTCGCATCAACATTCCAATGATGCACTGTTTAAATGCTGACACATCTAACTGCCACTAGAGCTGTCAATGACTTCCACAACAGCTCCACCTAGTGGCCACATGCATGTCATTTCCTCAGACCTGTTCACCATGGTCCTGACACTCCATGCCTTGTGAGAGTGGAGGGGGGTCAGGGGATGGGGAATTGGAGAGGACCCTGGCTATGTCCCTGGAGCTAGATGTGAAATGAGCGCATCATCTGCTGAAACCTCCTGACCTCCCCAGTGGCCCTCAGAGGAGAAGGCCTTCCTTTGGCTTCTGGCTAGAGAAACACAGCTGGATGCTTCTCCAATGCCTCGCACCCAACACTCTCATCAGGCACGGAATGAACATGGAGCATGGCTTCCACAATTCATATCTTAGCGTGTTTCCATGTTTCAGGATAATGGTTGCCTTTGAGGGCATTTTCTTTGATGGCATTTACAGGAAGAAATGCCTTTAAACCCTTTGATCTTTTTGCTCAATATGACATGTAAACTGAAAAAGGAAGTAGCTAAAAGATTTTCCAGACTAATTTTGTAGATGGTCACTCACAGTATTGGAAAAACATCCAAATTCCTAAAATAGAGGAGTGGATAATTAAACTAAGAGAAGCAAAGGGATTGGACCTTTTAACGGCAATCATGAGGGATAAACCAGTTGAGAAAACGAAAGAGGACTGGTCATGCTTTGATTTATTTTGTAATACTAATTATTAATTTACAATCCCAGATATCATATGGAAAGTCTACATGAACATTAGAGGTTTAACACGTATTGATACCTTGTAGGAATTTAAATAAATTAAATAAAAGGGTCATCTTAGCTTAACTGGGAAGTAAATGAATAGAACATTTATGACAGTTTTGTATATCAGGATGTTATTTATTGCATGTTGTATGTGTATGTTATAGGTATTTGTACTTTTTTGTTGTTGTAGCTGTATTTGTTATGCAAATGTCTTGGTATGTTTTTTCATTTTTGTTTATAAAGGATTGTTTATAAATAAATTACAAAAGAAAAAAAGTGGTTTCCAACCAGATTATTTCTGCAGTGCGGATACAGCCTCAGTCGGTTATAAAGGATAGAAGAACCCAATTCATACTTTTATCCTGTTAAAAATGGTTTTGCTTTTTTTCCAATAAAAGCAGTTTACTTATCTGTCTAATCCTTATTTTTGTTGTTCTTGTTTGTTTCTATGTTTGTTTGTTTTATTCTTGTAATATGAGTTATTCTGGTCTCTCTCCTTCCTTCTTGCCTGAAAATCTATTAATAAGGAAACTGGGGAGACTTTTAAAACCTCCCAAAGAAGCCACTTTTGCCCTTTTTGGGGGGACTAGCCTCCTCTTAGAAGCCAAAGCCCAATGTTTGTAAAGAAGAAGAATAAGGCTTGTATGAAAACTATCCTCCCATTCATTTCTCATCCCTTTTGAAACCCATGTTCCCCAGAAGGAGCAGAGTTGTGTAATAAGAAAACCCTCTCAGAAAAGACACACAAAAGACGCACAAAGAGACACAATTCCTTCCATTTGGCCCAAGGAGCCTGGCCTCCTTCTCTCTCTGGAGCCTCAGGAGAGAAAGAGAAGCCTCTGTTCAACTGAGGCCTCACAGAAGGTTCTGGAACATTATTCCCAACAGTCACAAGTAGCACAAAATGGCCACCAGAACACAAGATGGCTGCCTCTTCCTCAGCACTTGGCAGTTTGCAGTTTGAGGCCTTCATTGAACCCAAAATGGAGGATGAAAGGGCTCCAAAGTCAGAAGCATTTCCAAACCTTAACAACACCTAAAATATTTCCTGATGCTATAATATAGAGACTCACTGAGATACTCTTTATAAATAGGTCTTTACATGTCTTTATAAATAAATAAAATTTAATAATACTAATGCTACTCCTAATAATAGTAATAATAAGTTACAACCAGGAGATTTCTCCCAGTGGCTTCTACCCCAGAGGCCTCTGCGTATGCTCAGGAGCCCCTTCTTCTTCTCCTTCTTCTTCTTCCTCTGCAGAATCCTCCAGAGGTCACTCTGCTCCTCCTCCTCCTTAGGCTCTTCCTATAAGCCTTCCTCCTCCTCCTCAGGTCCTTCTTCTAAGCATCTTCCTCCTCCTCTTCCTCAGGCCCTTCCTGTAAGCCCTTCCTCTTCCTCCTCTTCTCCTCCTCCTCCTCAGGCCCTTCCTCTAAGCCTTTCTTCTCCTCCTCGGGTCCTTCTTCTAAGCCTTCCTCCTCTTCCTCCTCCTCTTCCTCAGGCCC
>JACSCI010000127.1:9979-23033 GCA_016801065.1 Sceloporus tristichus | reverse complement strand
TTGCTGTCCTGGAGGCTCAGGGGATTCGGGGGGGGGGGGGGCTGGGCACCTCCTCTTCTTAGGGACCCTGAGCCTCAAGTTCAGCTGACAAACAGTAATTCACCCATGAGGAAACCCCCGTTCCCCGCTCTGTCCTGGCACATGCCTTAGTAAACCTCTTCCATAGGAATTTGGGAGCCCCGAATCTTAGTGGAAATGGGAACCTCTGGAACTCTCTTATTCTTCCCAGCAAACAAGGTATAGTTGTGAATCTCTTCCAAGGAAAAGAGGGGTTCTTCTTGTTGTTGTTGTTGTAATGACTGGGCTCCAGTCAATGGAGGTCTTCTTCAGGCAGTAAAGGGAGGTTTATGCAAATGCAGAATGACATCACTGCTACGGAAGGCTCTCTTGACCAATCAGAGAGCAAGATAAAGGTTCTTCTGGAAGCTTCCGTGAGAAGGAGATATAAGGCCTGAGAGACCAAGAGACAGTTGGGGGAATTGTGTCAGTTGGAGATCGAGAGAGAGAGAGAGTTAAAGAGCGGATCTTGGAAGTTAGTCTCAGAATTGGACGCTTAGGTTTATTTATTATTTTAATAGCTTGTATGAATTGAACATTATTTACTTTCAAATATTGTACCTGCAAAACTCTTAATATCTTGTATAACTTATACACTGGTGCCTCGGGTTACGAAATTAATTCGTTCCGCCTTTCCTTTCGTAACCCGAAAATTTCGTAACCCGAAAAGGCTTTCCGTTAGCACTGGGAAGCCTATACATTTGAATTTCGCGCCGAAATGAATTTCGTAACCCGAAAAATATTTCGTAACCCGAAACAGTTTTTGCCAATCCAACTTTTTCGTATCCCGGAAATTTCGTAACCCGGTCATTTCGTATCCCGAGGCACCAGTGTATTTCAGTTATATTTTGTTATTTATAATGAATATCTCCTTTTCGCTGAAGAGAGGGGTATAAAATATTATTATTATTATTATTATTATTATTATTATTATTATTATTATTACAGGGCCGCAGTTTGGCTGCTTGGACCACCGGAGATCATCACAGTGAGTCATTTGGAAAAGCCCATCTCACTCCAGAAAATAAAGGTACTTGAGGAGTTTGCGCTCTACGTCTTTCTGTAATAATAGCTACAAAACTGATAATAGCATTTGAGACATTTAGTCTTTTAAAAACAAATATGGCAGATTTAAATGCTGCTTTAAAACCTCTTTCCATCTTCCAGCTTTATGCTGGTTTTTGGGGGAAATGAGAAAGTGTTGGGAGGGAGGGATGCCAACAGAATTAGGAGATGCATTGCAGGCTATGGACAATTTGCGGCCAAGAAAGGTCCAAAGCATACGGCAGCAATAGTCCATTTTGAGAGTGCTTTAACTGCCCTGGCCCAGTGCTAGGGAATCCTGGGAAATGGAGTTTATTGTGGCACCAGAGCTCTCTGACAGAGAAGGTTCAATGTCTCACAAAACTACATTTCCCAGAATTCCCTAGCACTGAGCCAGGGCAGTTAAAGCGGTCTCAGATTGGATTATTGCTGCAATGTGTTTTGGACTTAGGTGACCTTAGGCAAGTCACACTCTCTCAGCCTCAGAGGGAGGTACTTCAAAAACTACTTCTGGACAAATGTTGCCAAGAAAAGCCTGAGATGGGCTTCCCTTAGGGTTGCCATAAGTCAGAAAAAAACGGAGACACACAACAACAACAAGAGCAGTAACACCACTAACAGGGCTTAATCACACCAAGGCAGCTAGGGAGAAAGGAAGGAAGTAAGTCCTCAGTTCAGAGGGATTGGAGGGGCCTTATTGCAGGGCAGGACCCCTCCTCTCTCTGGCCCTGTGGATGCTGGGAGATCCAGTCCAGGAAATACACTGTAAATCCCATTAGTAAGAGAAAAGGCTACTACTGCCTTTCAGATCCAGTTTGCCCAAAATCCTTTATGAGGCCAGAAACCCATTTGTTAGGAAGCGAACCCCGAATATCTCAGGAAGGCCCTAAATCTCCCAAGGCCCCCTCCCTCCAGGACCTCCTTCCACTCTTCCCCTCAGTCTCTCTCTCTCCCCTGAAGGCCTCAAATGTCAACTGCGAAGCACTGAGGCAGAGGCTGCCATTTTGTGTTCTGGCAGCCATTTTGTGTTTCAGCTGCCATTTTGTGTTCTGGTGGCCGTTTTGTGTTTCATCTGCCATTTTGTGTTCTGGCGGCCAGTTTGTGCTGATTGTGACTTTGGGGAATATTGTTCCAGAACCTTCTGTGAGCCTCAGTTGAACAGAGGCCTCTCTTTCTCTCCTGAGGCTCCAGAGAGAAAAGGAGGCCTGGCTCCTTGGGCCAAAAGGAAGGAAGTGTGTCTCTTTGTGCATCTTTTGTGTCTCTTTTCTGAGAGGGTTTTCTTACACAGCTCTGCTCCTTCTGGGGATCATCGGTTTTGAAAGGGATCAGAAATGGGGAGGATAGTTTTAATAGAAGCCTTATTCTTTTCTTCACAAACATTGGGCTTTGGATTCTAAGAGGAGGCTTGTCCCCCAAAAAAGGCCAAAAGTGACTCCTTTGGGAGGTTTTAAAAGCCTCCCCAGTTTCCTTATGAATAGATTTTCAGGGAAGAAGGAAGGAGACAGACCAGAATAACTCATATTACCAAGAATGAAACAAACAAACACAGAAACAAACAAGAACAACAAAAATAAGAATTAGAGTCTAAAACAAAACTACTTATTTTTTTAAAGGAAAACCATTATTAGAAGAGAAAATACAAAAATGGGCTGCTTCTATCCTTTTACAACTGACTCATGCTGTATCTGCCCTACAGAAATGATCCGCTTTGAAACCGCTTTAACTCTCCATGTAGTTGTTGTGGCATGAGAGCACTCTGGCAGAGAAGGCTAAGTGTCCAAAGGTAAAATCCCAGGATTCCACAGCACTGAGCAGTTAAAGTGGTGTCAAAGTACCTTATTTCTATGGTGTGGATGCAGCATTCTTGGGAAAAGAGCTGATGCTGGGGAAAAGAGGAGGAATACAGAAGGAAAGCAGGTTATTTATTTATTTATGATGCACTTATTTTACATCTAGCTACAGGGACATAACCAGGGCCCTCTCCAATTCCCCATCCCCTAATCCCCCACCACTCTCAGAAGGCATGGAGTATCTGTTGTGTAGGGGAGCTGCAGTGTATCTATGCTAGGTCCAAGGGGCTTTGTTTGGTGCAGAGGTAGGAAGGGGATGTCCACCTCTGCATCGGCCCAAAGGAGGCATATGTCACCTGCGTATGTCACCAGCAGGATGCTGTTCTCTGTGTCTTTGAGAGCTGCAGGGTTTCTTGCCAAGCCAATCCTAACCCCGGTCCCTTTTCTCAGGACCATCATCTAGGCCTCCTTGTACACGCCTTTGGGGCCTCTCGTTCTGGAAGTGACCCAAGTGCAGGACCACCAGGACCCTTTGACCACCTGATGGCCGACACAGAGGCCAAGCAGAGGGAGTTGGGCTCCAACAGAAAGAGGATGCTGAAGTACAACAGCTCTTTGGTGAGTCACTATCCTATTAGCTTCATCTGTGTCACTTCTGGGCCAATTTATAAAAGGACGCAAATAATATACTGTCCGAGTTTGGCAGAGACAGTCCTGGTTAATCCTCTGTCACCCCACTTTTTCAGGGGCTTTTAAAAATGTCCCGGTTGCCCTCTCATCCTCCCATTTTCCCCTTTCTCAACTCACTTCAGTTCCTGAGTGCAACTGAGTTTGCAGCCCATCAACTGAAAAGTGGGGAGAGGAGAGGAAAGAAGGAGGAAATAGTACTTCCCAGGAAACTGAAGCAAAAGCAAACTGCTGTGCCCTTCCTAGCTTGTGTGATCTTCCTCATAAACAACTTTGGCCATCTTCACTGCCTTCTGCGTTGCTTGTCCACATGTGTCTTGCTTTCCAATCTGTGAAATGTTGGGGGCTATGGGAGAACATATCTGGATCTAAATATGGGGTGGGCCCAGTGGCCCTCAAGCCCAGAGTGCTCCCCAGAACTGTGATTAAAAATGACGTTTGCCTCTCAAATGTGGCAAGAAATGTCTAAATGCACATTAATTCTTTGGTGGCTAAATGTACTGTATGTGTTGGGATAGTCAGTTTCCTAATCCATCATCAATATCCCAGCCATGGCCTAAATTATATATTGTGTATTATATTGTATATTATATTGAAAAGATTTGAGACAAACTGGATCTCAAAGGCAGTAGCTTTTTTCTTGCTGACAGAATTTAAAGTTTATTTGCTGGACTGAATTATAAAGTGATGAAATAATATTTGGGATGCACCGTGTGCTTTCCTCCCCTTTTGCTTAGTCACTCTGAGGGCTATTTTCTGTTGCAGGTGACCTTTGCGGATGTGGCGATATATTTCACTGAGGACGAATGGAAACTGTTGACGAAGAAACAGAGACTGATGTACAGTTATGTCATGATGGAGAATTGTGAGAATGTAGCCTCTGTGGGTAAGGAACCAGAATCCATTAGCATTATAGAATCATAAAGTTGGAACAGACCGCAAGGGCCATCCAGTTCAACCCTCTTCTGCCATGCATTAATACACATTCCAAGCACCATCCAGCCTCTGTTTAAAGACCTCCAAAGAAGTGGACTCCACCAAACTCTAAGGGAGTATATTCCACTGTCGAAGAGCTCTTACTGTCCCAAAGTTTCTCCTAATGTTTAGGTGGAATCTCTGTCTCTGTGTCTTGCATCCATTGTGGTGTCTCTTTTTCTCTGTAGCAGCAGAAAGCGAGCTTGCTGCATCCTCAATGCGACCCTTTCCAATATTTAAACATGGATATATTCAGTGTTAATTTTCTTTTCTCCAGGTAAACATACCCAGCTCTCTAAGGTGCTCCTCATAGAGCTTGATGCTTTCCAGATCCTTCGCCATTTTACTTGCCCTCCTCAGGGCATGTTCCAACTTGTCAACATCCTTTTTGAATTCTGGAGCTCAGAACTGGACACAGGATTATTCCAAGTGGGGCTTGACTAAAGCTGAAAAGAGTGGCACTATTACTTCCCTTGATCTAGAAACTATACTTGTATTGATGCAGCCTAGAATCACATTGGCCTTTTTAGCTGCCGCATCACACTGTTGGCCCATGTTCAACTTGTGGTCTACTAGGAATCCTAGATCTCTTTCAAGCGTAGTTTAATTGTGATAGCAACATCTGTAGAATATTTGAATGTGTAGTTTAGTGAGGCATTATTGCTCTCCAGGATTCCAAATACCGCATTGTAAACTGCCAATTGTCCGAAGCAAGTTCTGTGGTTCATCCAGAATGGTATTGGGGTTTAGGGGGAAATTGTTAGTAGTTTAAATGCTAGTAGTTTTAAGTAGTTGGTAAGATATTGGAGCCTAGAATGGCTTCGGGGAAGGGAAGCAGTTGTGGAGGCTATTAACTGCTTGGTCTGCGAACTCTGGGTGGCAGACATGCCCCCGGGGGGAGAGGCGCATGTGAACGGTGGAAGAAGAAGGCAAGAGGTACCTTGGTAGCCAGGCTGGTTAGGGGCTGAAGGGGAGGAAAAGGGAGGAGTGTGAAGGTAGTTAATGATGGAGGGAAAAGGTTTAGACACTTCAGAGACAGCTTAGACTTATTAATGGACCCTTCTGCCTGAGTTTCTCAATAAACCTTTTGGTGAAACCAAAGGACTTTTTAATTCTGAAGCTAAGTTCCATCCCCAGATATCTCACCAATGCTAGGATTTTGTAGGAAGACAGCATGGAGATTACCAGTAATGCATTTCTCATTGAAATGGTAGCACATCTCTGAGTATGTTTCCTTTTTTGGCCCTCTTCCAGCCTTTTGAGGGTCTGCTTCACTTCCCCAAAGGGATACAATGGGATACTGAGGCACAAAACTTTATTCCTATTTTAAGGCAATACAATGTGCAGTTGCCCCTGAGATCCCCAGGGGTCCAATGTGATGCCCCCAATCCCCAACAGTAGCCCATCCCTGTCTTAGATATGTCTTAATACTGCTCCCTGGTGCTTGATCCTCACCAAAACAGAAGTCCAGGTCCCAGCCCCCTTGCTTTGCCTTTCCCAATGAGTAATTTGTATATGGATTATCCTGCCTTCCTCAACAAATGAGCCTCAAAGTGTCCCTTTTATGCATCACATAAATGGGTGTGTGTCTGTGATAGAGAGAAGGAGCGAATGTGAAAAACAGAAAGGCAGGAAAGAGATGGTGAAGGTGAAATACTGAAGCAGTGCAGATGGGCAAGAAGGAAGGTTGGAGAGTGGAGGGAGAAAGGGAAGGAGATAAGGCTTAAGAGGGAGATGAAATGCACAGATATAAGATGGGGGACACCTGGCTGAATTAAACTACGTGTGAAAGGGATCTAGTAGTCCAAGTAAACCACAAGTTGAACATGAGTCAACAGTGTAATGCGGCAGCTAACAAGGCTAATGCGATTTAGGTTGCATCAATAGAAGTATAGTGTCAGGATCAAGGGAAGTAATAGTGCCATGGTATTCTGCTTTGGTCAGGCCTCACCTGGAATATTGTGTCGAGTTCTGGGCACCACAGTTCAAAAAGGATGTGGAGAAACTGGAGCATGTCCAAAGGAGGGTGACTAAAATGGTGCAGGATTTGGAAACTATGAGGAATGACTTGGGTAACTAGGGATGTTTAGCCTGGAGAAGAGAAGGTTAAGAGGTTATAGGATAGCCCTGTTTAAATATTTGAAGGAATGTCAAGCTTGTTTTCTGCTGCTCCAGAGACTAGAACACGGAACAATGGATGCAAACTGCAGTAAAAGAGATTCCACTTCAACATTAGAAGGAATTTCCTAACAGTAAGGTCTGTTCGACAATGGAACAAACTCCCTCTGAGATTTTGGTGGAGTCTCCTTCCTTAGAGGTCTTCAAACAGAGGCTGGATGGCCATCTGTCAGGAATGCTTTGATTCCTACGTGGCAGAATGGGGTTGGACTGGACAGCCCTTGTAGTCTCTTCCATCTCTATGATTCTAGGCCTATGGGAGCCAGGAGGGGAAGGCAGGAGCAAAGCCAGGATTTCCTAGCTCTGTGCGGAGAGAAAGGGACTTCTGGGAAGGGCCGGGAGAGGGGTCTTGGGGATTGGGAGGCAGCCACCAACCTCACAGATTATACTGATAATAATAATAAGTTTTATTTGTATTTATCCGCCTCTCTCAATGGAGCGAGGCGGTATTACAACCGTAAAATAGCCACAAAACAACAATAGCATCCAATTTACACACAGTAAAACAACAAAACGCTTAAAACTCAATTTGGGACAAATAAAAACATCATTTAAAATGCACAGTTGTGATCAGATGTGGAATTTTTCCTTAAGTTCTTTACAAGAGGTCAGCTGGGTAAGCCTGCCGGAAGGGATCCATCTTTAGTCCTTTCTTGAAAGCATCCAAGGTGGTGTTAAGACGGATCTCCTCCGGCAAGTTGTTCCATAACTTGGAATTGCTTTAGCATGTTTCCTGGGTGGGGAAAGAATTGTCTGAAACTGAATTAAATGAAATGGGTGCTTGGTGGAAATACTTCAGTCAAAAAGGATTATCACACCGGCTCTAAGGTCCTTCTTGGCTCTGAATTCTGGTCCCATTCAAAGCCAATGTATAGCACAGTCTGAAGGCGACACTCCCACAGTTCAATAATAACATAGCAGAGTACAGTAGCAAATCTCCAGATATAGGCATTGGCAATGCATTAATCACTTTCCACACTTAAAAATAACTCACAGACGCAGTTGATTTCCTCCAAGTCCTTGGAGGTTCTTTAGCTTGAGTTGCAATAGAAAACAAATATTTACCAGCTCTCCTCTCTGACTTTCATCAACTTCACAATCTCTTTTACACACAACTCCAACCCACATCAATCCGCATGTGAGCTGTATACTGTATTGGTTGTGAGTCATCTCCTGGTGCCACACAGCATGAAGCATCCTCTGAGGTTAGCTTGCATCATGCCATGTGCTCTGACTCAATACTCTATGGCAGTCTCACAGGAAATGATGCCTCTTTTCAATCAAAGTATTTTTACATATTTATATTGGAATGTTTTTCAAATGCCTGACTATCTGCTTCTACTGATTTCCTCATGACAGTTCCCCTTCAATTTCTTCTTTGGTAGCTCTGAGTAAGGATACAGTTGTTATATGGATTTGGGGGCATCCAGAACAGGGTCATGCTCAGGTCACTCACACCAACATTATTAATTTAATCTCAAATAGGGAGGGATAAACGTGGGGCTAAATCTTGGCGTAACCCTTTCCTCTCTTAACACTGAGATTCACTCTTCTCTGTCATTGTCCTCCTTTACAGAAGAATTTGTCACTCACGAGAGAGTCCACACAGGAGAGAAGCTATACAAATGCCAACATTGTGGGAAATGTTTTGCCTATAAGTCAGTCCTTGTCATACATCGAAGAGTCCACACCGGAGAGAAGCCATACAAATGCCAGCATTGTGGGAAAAGTTTTTCTCAGATGTCACACCTATTGGCACATCAGAGAGTCCACACAGGAGAGAAGCCATACAAATGCCAGCATTGTGGGAAAGGTTTTTCTCAGAAGTCACAACTGTTGGCACATCAGAGAGTCCACACAGGAGAGAAGCCATACAAATGCCAGCATTGTGGGAAATGTTTTCCTCAGAAGTCACACCTAGTGAGACATCAGAGAGTCCACACCGGAGAGAAGCCATACAAATGCCAGCATTGTGTGAAATGTTTTTCTTCTAAGTCAGACCTAGTGAAACATCAGAGAGTCCACACAGGAGAGAAGCCATACAAATGCCAGCATTGTGGGAAATGTTTTTCTTCCAAGTCATACCTATTGGCACATCAGAGAGTCCACACAGGAGAGAACCCAAACAAATGCCAGCATTGTGGGAAATGTTTTTCTTGGAAGTCTGACCTAGTGACACATCAGAGAGTCCATACAGGAGAGAAGCCATACAGATGCCAGCATTGTGGGAAATGTTTTTCTTCGAAGTCATCCCTAGTGAGACATCAGAGAGTCCACAGAGGAGAGAAGCCATACAAATGCCAGCATTGTGGGAAATGTTTTTCTTCAAAGTCACACCTAGTGATACATCAAAGAGTCCACAGAGGAGAGAAGCCATACAAATGCCAGCATTGTGGGAAATGTTTTTCTCTGAAGTCATACCTAGTGATACATCAAAGAGTCCACACAGGAGAGAAGCCATACAAATGCCAGCATTGTGGGAAATGTTTTTCTCTGAAGTCATACCTAGTGATACATCAAAGAGTCCACACAGGAGAAAAGCCATACAAATGCCAGCATTGTGGGAAATGTTTTTCTCTGAAGTCATACCTAGTGATACATCAGAGAGTCCACACAGGAGAAAAGCCATACAAATGCCAGCATTGTGGGAAATGTTTTTCTTCGAAGTCACACCTAGTGACACATCAGAGAGTCCACACAGGAGCGAAGCCACACAAATTCCAGAAATGAACTAACATTATATTTATCAAGAAGCAAAACAAAGAATATATTTTAAATCTTGTGGTGATAAGAAAAAGCCCTTGTGATTCCGTGTGTTAGGTTTTTGTGTCCATATGTCTGTTTATGTTTTTCAATTATATTTTGTTATTTTCAGGTTTTAATTGCCTTTATTATAGCTTATTGCTTTCGTTTATGAATTTGAGTGGGAATCATGGTGGTGGAATAGGTTAGTTAAAGAGAGGGGTGGGATTGGCTATAGCTGGTTAGAATAGTTATGGGAATGATGGCATTTGGAATTTGTTCGATGTTAGCTGAAGAAAGTTGGGGACAGGTATTAACAGAAAGGGCTAGTTTGTGGGAATGGCAAAGGGGGCCTTGTTATCTGTGGGACATAGACTGTGGGAATTGGAGGGAGGGGGCAGGTATGATGTTTTAGGTTTTGGGGTTTTAATGTTTGGTTTGGGGAGGGCAGCTCTGACTTAAACACTGAATTTCTGATTATGTGTTTGCAATAAAGTTTTTGTTGTTTCAATACACTGGACTCATTGGTGTACAGAAATTCAGCATTTGCTCAAAATGTACCCTTTCTTCTCTCCTCAGCCCTCAGCTCCATTCCCAGCCATAAAAACAGAGGCAAACACACATATATACTCAGAGAGACAGAGCTATATGTACAAAGCAGAGCCTTCCCAGCCTTTCCCCCCTGACTCCAGCTCCGCAGCTTGGGCTCCATTCCGGATGGAAGGAAAAAAGGCCTTAGTCCTTCCCTTCTTCCAAAGGCCGACAATGGAATAAACAGCAGCAGGAGCAAAGGCCTTACGATCCCTGCGCATGCTGAGAAGGGGTCTTTGGGGCATCTGAAAGGAATGAAAGTGCCAAGGGAAGAGAAGCATAAAGGGACTGCTGAAGTCGGGAGGGAGGATTCGGGACCTGTTTCAGGCACCTTCCTCCTGGAACCCATTATTAGAGCCTTCCACAGCTAACTATGATACTTTAAATGACTATTTCACAGACAGTATCTCTCAGATAAGAGCAAATTGGATGTCAGCATTATTGCAGAGGCTGTAAGTGAGGTGTCCATAAGTAAGATCATACTGGATCAATTTGAATCTGAGTACTGAGGGTGTGGACAAGCTCCTTGTAAGTGTGAAGAGGAGAACTTGCCCTCCTGACCCTTGCCCTTTTTATATCAAATGAGATATATCATATATGCATCTCTTAGTTAGGACTATTTTCCATCATGCTTAAAAGAAGCAGTGTTACAGCCATTTATGGAAAAGCCCTCCCTAGATCCCTTGGAGATGAACAATTACAGACCGGTCTCCCGTCTTCCATTTCAAACCAACATAATTTTGAGGGCAGTTGCTCTTCATCTCCAAGTGGTCTTGGATGAAACAGATTATCTAGACCCATTTCAAACTGGCTTCAGGATGGGATACGGAGTCAAAACTGTTATGGTTGTCTTAGTAAATGATCTTTGCTTCAAGGGGGGATGTAACTTACCAAACTTTAAGCTGTATTATTATGCAACTTGTCTCAAATGGTTAGAAGAATGGCTCAAATTAAAAAACAATAATTTATTGAATATAGAAAAAAACTAACGTGAATCTTGGTATACATGCATATATATGTGGTATACAAAACCAAAAGATAATAATACTTTTAACCATCATGTTATAAGAAGATCATTGCTTAAAGTATGGTATAAAATGAGACATCAATTTTGGGTGTCATTGCAAGAAGCCTATTACAATCGAACAAAGGACAAAGATACTCCATGGCTAAGATATGGAGATTTAATAAACAAAACACCAGAAGGAAAATACAATATGAAATCTATGGAAGAACTTAATGAAAAAGGAAACATGAAGGACTGGTTTTTATACAACCAATTAAACAATCGTTTTAAGGCAGACAACAAAGCTCCTGAGTTAACGATGGATAACAATGAAATAGATAAAATTATGATGGTCAAAAAAGGTAAACACATATCCAAATACTATAAACTCTTAAAAGAAAGAGATCTAGAAGATGAAATTATTAAACACAGCATGGTAAGATGGGCACTTGATATAAATAAAACTATAACTATAGAGGAACGGGGAAAATCATGGAAAGGGACAAATGAATTCACTCTGTGCCAAAACTATAAAGGAAATTATATCAAAATGTTATACAGGTGGTATCTAACCCCCCAAAAAACCCACCAGATACACAAAGCTGGCAATACTAAGTGCTGGAAATACAGGGAACCCAAGGGACGCTTCTTTCATATTGATGGACATGCATTAAAGCTAAAGGATTCTGGCAAATGATTCATAGAAGCATCCAAAACATTCTTGATATAAATATTCCCTTTGAACCACATTTATTTTTACTAAACATGACACACAACATAAAGTCAGTAAAATACAATAGAAGTATTTTATATATGGTCTCATGTGCAAGGATCTTATTTGCTCAAGTTTGGAAACCTACAATTAATCCTTCTATCGATGATTGGTTGATTAAGATATATGAAGCTAGAAATATGGATATAGTATCTGCCTTACTAAGAGGGAAACCAAAGGAATATTTAGAAATGGAATGGAGTTGTCTTAAAACATTTGAAGAAAAGGGTGATAACATTCCGTTAAATTAATAGTTAATATTTGGTTGATATTTGGTAATTTAAATACTATCATGGGAATATCTCAGTGTAATAAAAATATTTGAAAATAAAAAAGGAAGACCCACATCATTGTTGTGGGAGAACCACACACCGAGTTGTTATAGCCACATTCTGTGCTGCTCCTGGCCTTGCTGCAGGTGAGCCATTGATGGTTTGAGGATGGCGACACACTCCAACGCTGCAATGGTCGAAGGAAGCAAAGTCTAAGTGTTGTTTCTGCTCCCTTCACCCTTAAATGTAGGGGCCATTCAGACTACATTTTACCCTGGTTCCCACACTGGTTTAAAAATTGGAAGTTCACACTCGTGCCAATTTTAACACAACTCGATCAGGGGCTTGCACAAGAGATCCAGGCAAATCCCCCTTAGCGTGGTTTTTCTGAAAGCGGACTATTGGCCCTTTCTTTTTGTAAACAACCGGCTCTTCCCTGCTGCCGGCAAATATGAACTCAGTCCCATTCATGATCGGGTCAAATTCAGGGGGTAGATTATCCAGATTGAGGTAAAGGGTAGTAGGAACTTGTTTCCGGGGAGAATCGATATGGGGGCACCCGGATCTGCCCAGTTCTATCCAGGGCAAATGGGGGAGTGGGAATGGGGCCTTTGTGAAGGTGGGGGGACTTACCTTCCTGGGGCTGGCCCTCCAGGTGAGCCATGCATTGGGCAAGGAGTCCCTCTCCTCATCGCCTGCAGCCTCTGGTTCCGCTGGAGGCAGGGCCTCTTCTCCAGCATCACCTGGAACAACAAACCAGAACAACGGACAACAACAGATGGATGTGTGCATGTGTGTTTATGCATATACATATGTAGCAAACTGAGGGGTCGCCAAAACCCACAAGCCCTTAGACTGGTGGCCCGCCGCTGGAAGAAGGAGTCAGGAAACCGAAAGTCAAGAGAAACAAAACACCATTTATTACTGCGCAGGACTGCAG
>JACSCI010000126.1:43498-57729 GCA_016801065.1 Sceloporus tristichus | reverse complement strand
CAGAGCCCCCCAAAAGGGTGCTCTGCCGGCGCCTGTGTTTGCTGTGCAACGGATCCGCAGTGGACAAACCATGCGACTCCCCCGGGCAGCAAGAACCCGCAAAAAGGGGCGCAGTTGTGACACCACAAGGCACCAAAACTTGCAGTGTCACATCTGCGCTAAGCATCCGGCACGTCAAAATGGCGGCGCCCATGTGTATAGGGCGCTGCCATTTTTGACGTCCCCAGTACGTACTAGGGGTGAGGCCTGATTGGATGCTGCGTCCTCGGCCAACCCCTAGTGTGTACTGGGGGCGGAGCCAAAGTCCATCTGGAACAGGCCTTTGTTTCTTTCTGTTTTGGAAGAGGAGAGTGTAAAGAGCTTCAACACGAGAGATGGTCCTCTCTTACTTGAAAAGAGGCCAATGTATATTCACACACAGAGAGACCCTTTGGTTCCCCTCTGAAATATCATAGACCCATGGAGACTCCCAAGAGAGAGAAGGAGGCCTGGCAGCCAGAGGAGCCTTTCTGCCTTGGCAGGGAAGAGAAGGGAAGGAGGAGACCTCCATGGGGGACTCCCCATTTGGGTTCTTCTGTGAGAATAAGGACTGAAGGGGAAGAGGCCGGAGGAGGAGGAAGAGGAGGAGGAGGAGGAGGAGAAGGGCCTTACTTCCTCCAGCCCCCAAAGCTGCCTCCCTACAGGAGACACTCCAGCACCTATCATTGGTTCCAAAATGCCTTCATTGACTGCAAACTACATTGAACCTTAATAATAATAATACCAACATAATAATGCAACCATAATCATAATAATAACTAAAACCAGAATATTATTTATTAAGGATGTTTGAAGAAAATTTGGACAATACATATGGGAAGGCGCTGTTTTATATGACAACCTTAGCTAGAATAATGTTTGCTCAAAACTGGAAGTCAAAATCTATCCCAGAAAAGGAGGTTGCCTGAAGGACTGAGACTGGTCCATTGCGACCTCCGACTGAGACTCCTTGCCTAAAGGATCCAGGCTGCCCCATGGGGATCTCAGGCTGATGCTCCTTACCTGAAGCATTGAGACTGGCCTATTGGGACTTTAGGCTGTGGCTTCTTTCCTGAAGTCTATAGACTGGCCCATTGTAACTTCTGGCTCATGCTCCTTACCTGAAGGATTGGGACGAGACTATTGTGACTCAAGGCCTGTGCTCCTTACCTTACCTGAAGGATTGACATTGGCCTCTTGCAACCTCATGCTGATTCTCCTTGCCTGAAGGATTGAGACGGGACTATTACGAGTTCAGGCTGGTGCTCCTTACCTGAAGGACTGAGATGATACTGTTGTGACTTCAAGGTGGAGCTCTTTACCTGAACTATTTAAAGTGGCCCATTGCAACCTCAGGCTGATGCTCCTCACCTGAAGCATTGAGACTGTCCCATTGTGATCTCAGAATCATAGACTCATAAGAGTCCTAGAGCCTCCTAAATTTCTCTTCTCCAGGCTAAACACCCCCAGCTCCCTGAGTCTTTCCTCATAGCGCATGGTTTCCAGATCCTTCACTATTTCAGTCTGACTCCTTTGGACATTCTCCAGTTTCTTCACATCCTTTTTGAATTGTGGGGCCCAGAAATGGACATAGTATTCCAGGTGAGTCCTGACCACAGCAGAATAGAGGGGCACTATTACTTCCCTTGATCTAGACACTATACTTCTATTGATGCAGCCAAAAATCGCACTGGCCTTTTTAGCTGCTGCATTGCACTGTTGTCTCATGTTCAGCTTGTGGTCTACTTGAACTCCTAGATCCATTTCATAATTATTTTCATTCAGCCAGGTGCTCCCCATCCGGTATCTGTACATTTCATTATTCTGCCCTTAATGCAGTACTTTATATTTCTCCTTGTCGAATTTCATTTTGTTAGCTTTGGCCCAGTTTTTTAGTCTGTTCAGGTCATTTTGAATTTTGATCCTGTCTTCTAGAGTATTAGCTACTCTTCCTAATTTGGTGTCATCTGCAAATTTGATAAGTACGTCTCCAATTCTGTCATCCAAGTCATTGATAAAGATGTAGAATAGCACTGGGCCCAGGACAGAGCCCCACTGGACACCCCACTGGTCGCTTCTCTCCAGTATGAAAAGGAGCCATTGCTGAGCATCCTTTGGGTTTGGTCAGTCAACCAATTATAAATCCATGTAACAGTTGCCTTGTCCATCTTGTTTCATGTTTTTGTTTTATATACGGTTTAATTTGGTTAACTTTTATTAAAGGACATATCTATGAGATTCTATGATATGGGGTTCCCTATAAACCTTTTAATAAATGAACAGGTATTTCAATCCTATATATACATATTATCAGACATAACTCTAGAGAGTGTTAGCCTTTTGGATGCCGCAAGTTTCCTCTCCTTCTTCTATGCAAGAAGCAACACTTCAGCTGCCTTCTAGAAGGTAAAGCAAAAAGGCTTCCAAAAGAACTGAAGCCTTGGGCAAGTCTCACTCTCTCAGCCTCAGAGGATGGCCATGGAAACCCACTGTGAAGAAACCTGCCAAGAAACCCCCTTCAGAGACTCCCATAAGGTCACCATAAGACCTGGAAACAACTGGAAGGCAGACCCCAAGAACAATGTTGGGAAATAGGGGCAAGCCTTGCCTTGGGAAAGTGTAATGACTGGGCTCCAGTCAATGGAGGTCTTCTTCAGGCAGAAAAGGGAGGTTTATGCAAACGTAGAATGACATCACTGCTACGGAAGGCTCTCTTGACCAATCAGAGAGCAAGATAAAGGTTCTTCTGGAAGCTTCCGTGAGAAAGAGATATAAGGCCTGAGAGACCAAGAGACAGTTGGGGGAATTGTGTCGGTTGGAGATCGAGAGAGAGAGAGTTAAAGAGTGGATCTTGGAAGTTAGTCTCAGAATTGGAGGCTTAGCTTTATTTATTTCTTAAATAGCTTGTATGAATTGAAGATTATATACTTACAAATATTGTTCCTGCAAGATTCTTAATATCTTGCATTACTTATGTTTTACTTATACAGTATTTTGTTATTCTCTCTTTTTGGCTGAAGAGAGGGGTATAAAATTATGATTATTATTATTATTACAGGGCCGCAGTTTGGCTGCTTGGACCACTGGAGATCATCACAGTGAGTCAGTTGGAAAAGCCCATCTCACTCCAGAAAATAAAGGTACTTGAGGAGATTTCGCTCTACATCTTTCTGTAATAATAGCTACAAAACTGATAATAGCATTTGGGACATTTAGTCTTTTAAAAACAAATATGGCAGATTTAAATGCTGCTTTAAAACCTCTTTCCATCTGCCAGCTTTGCGCTGTTTTGGGGGGAAACGAGAAAGTGTTGGGAGGGAGGGACTGCCAAGAGAATTAGGAGATGCATTGCAGGCTATGGACAGTTTGTGGGCAAGTAAGGTCCAAAACACACGGCAGCAATAGTCCAGTTTGAGGGTGCTTTAACAGCTCTGGCCCAGTGCTAGGGAATCCTGGGAACTGGAGTTTATTGTGGCACTGGAGGTCTCTGACAGAGTAGGCACAATGTCTCACAAAACTACATTTCCCAGAATTCCCTAGCACTGAGCTAGGGGGAGTTAAAGCGGTCTCAGATTGGATTATTGCTGCAGTGGACTTAGGTGACCCTTGGAAGTCACACTCTCTCAGCCTCAGAGGATGGCAATGGCAACCCCTCTCTGAAGAAACCTGCCAAGGAAACCACATGATAAAGTTGCCTTAGGGTTGCCATAAATTGGAAGCAACTTGAAGATACACATGAAGAACAGAAAAAAGTCTGCAGTTATTTCCCAGGCTGTACATGGGAATGGGAGGCAGTGTGGTGCAGTGGTTTAAGTGTTGGTTTACAACTCTGGAGGCCTGGGTCCAGTGCCCCACTCTTCCATGAAACCAGCTGGGTCCCTTGGGCAAGAAGCCACACTCTCTCAGCTTCAGGGAAGGCAGTGGCAAACCTCCTCTGAACAACTCTTGCCAAGAAAACCCCTGGAGAAGCTCCCCAGAAGTCGGCAATAACTTGGAGCCACACCACAAGAAACAACAAAGCCTCAAGAAAGTGACAGTGTGGTTTATTGGCTGGAGCATTTTTCTATGACGCTGGAGCCCAGGATTCGAATGCCCTCTTGGCCACGGAAACCCACTGAGTGACCTTAGGCAAGTCACACTCTCTCAGCCTCAGAGGGAGGCACTTGCAAAACCACTTCTGAACAAATCTTGCCAAGAAATGCCTGCACAGGGCTTCCCTTAGGGTCGCCATAAGTCAGAAAAAACTTGGAGGCACACAACCACAACAAGAGCAGTAACACAAGTGACACAAGGGAGCTAGGCAAAAAGGAAGGAAGGAAGGAAGGAAGGAAGGAAGAAGAGTTGAGAGTTGTAGTCCTCGGTTCAAAGAGATTGGAGTGGCCTTACTGCAGGGGAGGACCAATGTTGCTAACAAGCCTTGAAGATAGTTCCCGGCATGTTTTACCAAAATCCACAGAATCCCCCCATATTACCCTGACTATTCAGTCAAAATCCCTGGAAAGTTCCCGTAATGTTGATAATAATAATAATAATAATAATAATAATAATAATAGGATTTATTTATATATTTATTAATATAGCGGATCTTTTGCAAATAAACGTAACCCTAATTGAATAAAAATAATTGTATTTTATTTCAACTCTCAAAATTACCATTGGACCAAACAACGAATCTTTCAGTCCCTCTAATACCTTTAAGATATTTATTTTGACATGAAGGGGGTCCAGGAAGCTTTGTGCCAAATGGAAACATCATGGGCTGCAACCACACTGCATAAATAATCCAGTTTGACACCCCTTTAACTGCCCTGGCTCAGTGCTAGGGAATCTTGGCAATTCTAGTTTTGTGAGACATTTTACCTTCTCTCTCAGCAAACTCTGGTGAGACAACAAACTACAATTCCCAGGATTTCATAGTACTGGGCCATGGCAGTTAAAATGGTATGAAACTGGATTGTCTCTGGAGTGAAGATGCAGCCTGACTTGGGTCCAAGACACGCTGCAGAAATAATCCAGTTCAAGACCACTTTAGTTGCCATGGCTCAGTGCTAGGGAACCCTGGGAATTGTAGTTTTGTGAGAAAGCACTCTGGTGCCAAAATAAACTACAATTCCTATGCATCTGAGAAAGTACGCTTAAGTCTAGGAAAGCTCATGCTGCCAACTTTTTTTTCAGTGAGACTCAAAGGTGCTACAAGATCTATCTCTCTATCATCATCACCATTATTGTTATCATTATTAAATCCAAAAGCAGCTGAAGAAGTGTACTTAAATTGGCAACGACATTTATGTGTGTGCGTGTGTTTGTTTGACTGTGTGTGTGTGTATAATGTGTTTGTGTATGTGTCTGTGTCTATCTATCTATCTATCTATCTATCTATCTATCTATCTCTGTGTGTGTTTGTGCATGTGTGTGCGTGTGCATGGTGTTGTTTATATATATGTGTGTGTGTGTGTGTGTGTGTGTGTATATAAGAGCCTTGTGTCCTAGGTGTCTGCCCTGGCTGAGCTTTTCCTGTGGGCGGGGGGGGGGTGACCACTCTCCTCTCTCTGATTGGCTGAAAACTCTCAGTGTGACTCCCAACAGGATCGGTTGCTCTGTAGCCTCTCTCTCAGAGTCAGGGCCACTGGTGCCAATTTTGGGGGTTTGTCCTGGAAATTGAGTTTTTTTCCCCAAGGCTGGAGCTTGTGCAAAAGTCCCTGAATCTGCATAGAATAGAGCCAGACACAGAAATCACACGGAAAGCACTCAGAAATCCCAATTTCCGGGAGAAACCCCCAAAATTGGCAACAGTGTACCTCTATTCAACTGAGGCCTCAAAGAAGGTTCTGGAACATTCTCCACAGTCACAAACAGCAAACAAAATGGCCGCCAGAACACAAAATGGCTGCCTCTGCCTGAGCGCTTGGCAATTGACATTTGAGGCCTTCAGGGGAGACAGAGAGACTGAGGGGAAGAGGGAAAGAAGGTCCTGGAAGGAGGGGGCCTTGGGAGGTATAGGGCCTTCCTGAGATATTTGGGGTTCCCTTCCTAACAAAGGGGTTTCTGGCCCCATAAAGAATTTGGGGCAAACTGGATCTGAAAGGTAGTAGTAGCCTTTTCTCTTGCCAATGGGATTTACAGTGCATTCCCTGGACTGGATCTCCCAGCATCCACATGGCCAGAGAGAGGAGGGGTCCTGCCCTGCATTTCATGGGACTTAGGCTTTGGGAATGTGTGCCTTTGGCCAGTGTCCGTGTGGCTGGGGCTCCAGGGTCCCTCAGACCCTCCTGCCTTGTTCCATATTAACTGCAGGAGGAGCCTGTGAGGGTGGGGCAGGGGGTGGGGTCTTCCAGCTCCTTTGCCCTCATTGGCCAGAATGAAGAAGGGGAGGAGCTTCTGCCTCTCTATTTAGCTCTGTGCGTGGAAGAGACAGCGAGGAGCAGAGAGTGAGAGAGAGAGGCAAGGAAGGAGAGAGAGAGAGGGGGGGAGAGGAGTGGGGAGGCAGCAGAGGGACAAGGCCTGAAAGTGGTAGGCTTCACTGCTGCACGGAGGCCTCCAACTGCCAAACGCTGAAGTGGAGGTGGCCATTTTGTGTTCCAGTGGCCATTTTGTGTTCTAGTGGCCATTTTGTGCTGCTTGTGACTGTGGGGAATATTATTCCAGAACCTTCTCTGAGGCTTCAGTTGAACAGAGGCCTCTCTTTCTCTCCTGAGGCTCCAGAGTTAGAAGGAGGCCAGGCTCCTTGGGCCAAAAGGAAGGAAGTGTGTCTCTTTGTGTCTCTTTTCTGAGAGGGTTTTCTTATTACACAGCTCTGCTCCTTCTGGGGAAAATGGGTTTTAAAAGGGATCAGAAATGGGGAGGATAGTTTTAATACAAGCCTTATTCTTCTTCTTCACAAACATTGACCTTTGGCTTCTAAGAGGAGGCTAGTCCCCCAAAAAAGGCCAAAAAGAGCTCATTTGGGAGGTTTTAAAAGTCTCCCCAGTTTCTTTATTAATAGATTTTCAGGCAAGAAGGAAGGAGACAGACCAGAATAACTCATATTACCAAGAATGAAACAAATAACAACAAGAAGAATAAGGATTAGAGACTAAAACAAACTACTTATCTTTTTAAAGGAAGCCCATTATTAAGACGGTAAAAACAAGACATGGGTGCTTCTATCCTTTTACAACCGTCTCAGGCTGTATCTGCACTGCAGAAATAATCCAGTTCTAAAGTGTGTTAACTCTTCTAGTTCCATCCTGTGAAATCCTGGGATTTGTAGTTTGTTGTGGCATGAGAACTCTCTGGCAGAGAAGGCTAAGTGTCCCAAGGGGAAAATCCCAGGATTCCATAGCACTGAGCGGTTAAAGCGGTGTCAAAGTGCCTTCTTTCTATAGTACGGATGGAGCCTTCTTGGGAAATGGACTTATGCTGGGGAAAAGCACTTGGGAACTCTGAAGGTTTCAGCAGATGATTTATTTATTTATTTATTTATTTATTTATTTATGATGCCCTCGTTTCACATCTATCTACGGGGACATAACCAGGGCCCTCTCCAATTCCCCATCCCCTAATCCCCCACCACTCTAATAAGGCATGGAGTATCTGTTGTGTAGGGGAGCTGCAGTAAATCTGTGCTAGATCCAGGGGCCTTTGTTTGGTGCAGAGGGAGGAAGGGGATGCCCACCTCTGCATTGGCCCAAAGGAGGCATATGTCACCTGCGTATGTCACCAGCAGGATGCTGTTCTCTGTGTCTTAGAGTGCTGCAGGATTTCTTGCCAAGCCAATCCTAACTCTGGTGCCTTTTCTCAGGACCTTCATCTCGGCCTCTTTGGACACGGCTTTGGGGCCTCTGTTGTTGGAAGTGACCAAGTGCAGGGCCACCAGGACCCCTGCCCACCTGATGGCTGACACAGAGGCCAAGCGGAGGGAGTTGGGCTCCAACAGAAAGAGGATGCCGAGGTACAACAGATCTTCGGTGAGTCATTATCCTATTAGCTTCATCTGTGTCACTGCTGGGCCAGTTTATCAAAGGAAGCAAACAAAATACTGTCCCCATCAACTCAAAAGTGAAGAGAGGAGAGGAAAGAAGGAGTCAGGATATGGCCCTTTCCAGGAGGCTGAAGCAAAAGCAAACTGCTGTCCCCTTCCTAGTCTGTGTGATCTTCCTCATAAACAACTTTGGCCATCTCCACCGCCTTCTGGGTTGCTTGTCCACATGTGTCTTGTTTTTTCAATGTGTGAAATCTTGGGGGCTATGGGAGAACATCTCTGGATCTAAATATGGGGTGGGCCCAGTGGCCCTCAAGCCCACAGTGCTCCCCAGAACTGTTATTAAAAATGACGTTTACCTCTCAAATGTGGCAAGAAATGTCCAAATGTCTACCCATAATTCTTTTCTAGCTAAATGTACTATATGTGTTGGGATAGTCAGTATCCTAATCCATCCTCCATATCCCAGCCATGGATTAATTATATTGTGTATTATGTTGTATATTATATTGAAAAGATTCGAGACAAACTGGATCTCAAAGGCAGTAGCTTTTTTCTTGCTGCAGAATTTAAAGTTTATTTCCTGGACTGAATTCTAAAGTGATCAAATAATATTTGGACGCACCATGTGCTTTCCTCCCCTTTTGCTTAGTCTCTCTGTGGATGAAGGCTATTTTCTGTTGCAGGTGACCTTTGCAGATGTGGCAGTATATTTCACTGAGGACGAATGGAAACTGTTGACAAAGAAGCAGAGACTTATGTACAGTTACATAATGATGGAGAATTATGAGAACGTGGCCTCTGTGGGTAAGGAACCATTTGCATTATAGAATCACAGAGTTGGAATAGACCACAAGGGCCCTCCAGTTCAACCCAGTTCTGCCATGCAGGAATACACATTCCAAGCACCATCCAGCCTCTGTTTAAAGACCTCCAAAGAAGAGGACTCCACCAAACTCTAAGGGAGTATATTCCACTGTCGAAGAGCTCTTACTGTCCCAAAGTTCCTCCTAATGTTTTGGTGGAACCTTTTTCTCTGTGACTTGCATCCATTGTGGTGTCTCTTTTTCTCTGTAGCAGCAGAAAGCAAGTTTGCTCCATCCTCAATACTACCCTTTCCAATATTTAAGCATAGATATCATATCCGCTGTTAATTTTCTTTTCTCCAGGGTAAACATACCCAGCTCTCTAAGTTGCTCCTCATAGGGCTGGATGGTTTCCAGATCCTTCACCATTTTAGTTGCCCTCCTCTGGGCATGTTCCAACTTGTCAACATCCTTTTTGAACTGTGGAGCCCAGAAATGGACACAGGATTATTCCAAGTGAGGCCTGACCAAAGCTGAATAGAGTGACACTATTACTTCCCTTGATCTAGAAACTATACTTGTATTGATGCAGCCTAGAATCACATTGGCCTTTTTAGCTGCCGCATCACACTGTTGGCCCATGTTGAACTTGTGGTCTACTAAGAGTCCTAGATCCCTTTCAAGTGTAGTTTAATTGTGATAGCAACATCCTGTAGAATATTTGAATTTGTAGTTTAGTGAGGCACTAGTGCTCTCCACTTTATAAGGATTCCAAATACTGCATTGTAAACTGCCAATTGTCAGAACCAGCTTCTGTGTTTCATCCAGAATGGTATTGGGGTTTACGGGGGAATTGTTAGTACTTTAAATGCTAGTAGTTTTAAGTAGTTGGTAAGGATAGTGGGGCCTAGAACAGCTTGGGGAAAGAAAGCAGTTGTGGAGGCTCTTAACTGACTGGTTTGTGAGCTTTGGGTGGCAGACATGCCCCATGGGAGAGAGGCGTATGTGAACGATGGAAGGAGAAGGCAAGAGGTACCTTGGCAACCGGGCTGGTTAGGGACTGAAGAGGGAGGAAAAGGGAGGAGTGTGAAGGTACTTAATGACGGAGGATAAAGGTTTAGACGCTTCAGAGACTGCTTAAATGTGTTAATGGACGCTTCTGTCTGAGTTTCTCAATAAACCTTTTGGTGCAAGCAAAGGACTTTTTAATTCTGAAACTTAGTTCTGCCACCAGATATCACACCAATTCTAGGATTTTGTGGGAAGCCAGCATGGAGATTAATGCATTTCTCCCCAAAATGGTACTCAGCACATCTCTGAGTATGTTTCCTACTTTTTCTGGCCCTCATCCAGCCTGTTGAGGCTCTGGAGAGGCTTCTAGGGGAAAAGACCTCCCTTGGCCCCGCAATGGCTCAGAGAGGGCCCAACAGTGATAAAATGGCCTCCACTTCCCCAAAGGATGCAACGGGATACTGAGGGGCAAAACATTATTCCTATTTTAAGGCAATACAATGTGTGGTTGCCCTGAGATACCCTGGGGGACAAGGTGACCCCTGTCTTAGAGCTGTCCAAGTAGACCACAAGTTGAACATGGGTCAACAGTGAGATGCAGCATCTAACAAGGCCAATGCAATTTTAGGCTGCATCAATAGAAGTATAGTGTCTTGATCAAGGAAAGTAATAGTGCTACTCTATTCTACTTTGTCAGCGCCCATCTGGAATACTTTGTCCAGTTCTGGGCACCACAATTCAAAAAGGATGTGGAGAAACTGAGGGCAACTAAAATGGTGAAGGATCTGGAAAGCATGCCCTATGAGGAACGCCTTAGGGAGCTGGGGATGTTTAGCCTGAAGAAGACACAGTTAAGATGTGATATGATAGACCTGTTTAAATATTTGAAGGGATGTCATATTGAGGAGGGAACCAGCTTGTTTTCTGCTGCTCCAGAGAATAGAACATGGAACAATGGATGCAAACTGTAGGAAAAGAGATTCCACCTCATCATTAGGAGGAACTTCCTGACAGTAAGGGCTGTTTGACAGTGGAACAACTCCCTCAGAGATTTTGGTGGAGTCTCCTTCCTTAGAGGTCTTTAAACAGAGGCTGGATGGCCATCTGTCAGGGATGCTTTGATTCCTGCATGGCAGAATGGGGTTGGACTGTTTGGCCCTTGTGGTCTCTTCTATCTCTATGATTCTAGGCCTCTGGGAGCCAGGAATGGAAGACAGGAGCAAAGCCAGGATCACCTAGCTCTGTGCGGAGAGGAAGGGAACTCTGGGAAGGGCCAGGAGAGGGGCCTTGGAGATTGGGAGGCAGCCACCAACCTGACACATTTTAACAACAACAACAACAACAATAATAAGTGTTATTTGTAATTTCCCCGTCTCCCAATGGATCGAGGAAGTATTACAACCATAAAATAGCCACAAAACAACAATAGCATCCATAGTCGTTATAGTGGCAATACACTCATCCACTTCAAACTTCTAAAAGGATTCATATAAAACATAACAGTGAACTAAATATAGTGCAGAAAACACGATTTACAATCATATTAATTTCAAAAAGGATGTTGTATAAAAATGGAATAGCCTGACTCTATGTCACAATTATTTCAAGATATTTCATGGGTGTTTCTGCATCTGTTTCAAAAAATTTCTGCGACAAATAATCACAGGTGAACAATATCTGGCAACTTTAACAGTTACCTGCTCCTAATAATACAATTATTTGCAAGCTCTCCTCTCCATTTTCCATCAACTTCACCTTTTCTTTTACACACAACTCTAATCCAATCTACACCAATCTGTATGTGAGCTGCATACTGTATTGGTTGTGAGTCATCTCCTGGTGCCACACAGCATGAAGTGACCTCTGCAGTTAGCTTCCAACATGCCTTGGGCTCTGACTCAGGACTCTATGGCAGTCTCACAGGATATGATGCCACCTGTCAATCAAAATATTTCTACACATGTATAATAGAATATTTTTTTTCAACAGTCCTTTTTCTGACTATCTGCTTCCACTGATTCCCTCAAGGCAGTCCCCCTCCAATCTCTTCTTTGTTAACTCTTATAAGTAAGGATACAATCATTCCATGGATTAAGGGGCATAAGCAGCAGGGTCATGCTTAGGTTACTCACAGAAACTTTCTTAATTTAATCTGTAATAAGGAGGGGTTAATGAAGGCTAAATCATGGGGTAACACCTCCTCTCTTAACTCTGATTTTCAGTTTTTTCTGTCATTGTCCTTCTTTACAGAAGAACATTTGAGTCATGAGAGAGTCCACACAAGAAAGAAGTCACATAAATGCCAGCATTGTGGGAAACATTTTGCTTACAAGTCAGTCCTTGTCATGCATCGAAAGGTCCACACCGGACAGAAGCCATACAAATGCCAGCATTGTGGGAAATGTTTTTCCAGGAAGTCACACCTAGTGAGACATCAGAGAGTCCACACAGGAGAGAAACCATACAAATGCCAGTGTTGTGGGGAATGTTTTTCTTCAAAGTCGAACCTAGTGACACATCAGAGAGTCCACACAGGAGAGAAGCCATACAAATGCCAGCGTTGTGGGAAATGTTTTCCTCAGAAGTCAAACCTAGTGAGACATCAGAGAGTCCACACAGGGGAGAAGCCATACAAATGCCAGCGTTGTGGGAAAGGTTTTTCTTCAAAGTCGAACTTAGTGACACATCAGAGAGTCCACACAGGACAGAAGCCATACAAATGCCAGCGTTGTGGGAAATGTTTTCCTTGGAAGTCAAAGCTAGAGATACATCAGAGAGTCCACACAGGAGAGAAGCCATACAAATGCCAGCGTTGTGGGAAAGGTTTTCCTCAGAAGTCAGACCTAGTGAAACATCAGAGAGTCCACACAGGGGAGAAGCCATACAAATGCCAGCGTTGTGGGAAATGTTTTTCTTCAAAGTCAATCCTAGTGAAACATCAGAGAGTCCACACAGGAGAGAAGCCATACAAATGCCAGCATTGTGTGAAATGTTTTTCTCAGAAGTCAGACCTAGTGAAACATCGGAGAGTCCACACAGGAGAGAAGCCATACAAATGCCAGCATTGTGGGAAATGTTTTTCAGTGAAGTTAAACCTAGTGACACATCAGAGAGTCCACACAGGAGAGAAGCCATACAAATGCCAGCATTGTGGGAAATGTTTTCCTTGGAAGTCAAACCTAGTGACACATCAGAGAGGCCACACAGGAGAGAAGCCATAGAAACCCCAGAAGTGAACTAAGTTTGTCAAGAAGCAATACAAAGAATATATTTTTAATCCTGTGGTGATAAGAAAAGGCCCTTGTGATTTTGTGTGTTCGGTTTGTGTGCCCATATGTCTGTTTATGTTTTTAAGTTATATTTTGTGAAGTTGAAGTTTTAATTGCTATTAGTATTGATTACTGCTTTAGTTTATAAATTTGAGTGAGGATTATGGGTGGTGGAATGCATTGGCTAAATAGAGGGCTGGGATTGGTTGCAGCTGGTTAGAATAGTTTGGGAATGATAGCTTTTGCAATGTATGGGATGTTGGCTGAAGAAAGTTAGAGGCTGGCATTAACAGAAAGGGGGCTAGTTTCTGGAAATGGCAAAGGGGGGCTTGTTACCTGTGGGGCATAGACTGTGGGAATTGGAGGTGTGGGCTGGGTTTGGAAGAGGGTGATGTTTCAGGTTTTGGGGTTTTATTGTTTGGATTGGAGTGGGCAGTTCTGGTTTAAACACTGAATTTATGACTCTGTGATCGCAATAAAATTCTTTGCTATTTAAACACAATGGACTCTTTGATGCATAGAAGTTCTGATTTTCCCCAAACTGACCCTTTCTTATCTCCTCAACCCTCGGCTACATTCCCAGCCATAAAAACAGAGGCAAACACACACACACACACTCAGAGAGCTAGAGCTACATGTACAAAGCAGAGCTGGGGATTATGGGTTGTGGAATGGATTAGTTAGATGGAGGGTGGGATTTGTTCCAGCTGGCTAGAATAGTTATTTGATAGCCTTTGGAATGTGTGGGATGTTAGTTGAAGAAAGTTGGGGGGAAGGTATTAACAGAAAGGGGACTAGTTTCTGGGAATGACAAAGGTAGCCTTGTTACCTGTGGGCCATTGACTGTGGGAATTGGAGGTGGGGGCTAGGTTTGGTAGAGGGTGGAGTTTTAGGTTTTGGGGTTTTAATGTATTATTTGGCTTGGGGTGGGCAGTTCTGACTTAAATGCTGAATTTCTGACTCTGGCCTGATTTAAATGGGCCTTTGCGCAGCCCCCGTCATGTGCTAGGGGTTGGCCGAGAACGTAGCGTCCATACTGGCCTCATTCCTAACACGTGATGGGAGCGTCAAAATGGCGGAGCATTTTGATGCGACGGATGTGTAGCGTATGCACTTGGCCCTTTGTGGCATCACAAAGGCACCACAAGAAGAACCTGCTTTTTGTGG
>JACSCI010000126.1:4289-43398 GCA_016801065.1 Sceloporus tristichus | reverse complement strand
TAGTGTGTCTTCTCAACTGAGTTAGCTAAGGACGCTTTTCTTACAAATTAAGCTCCTGTTTATACTTTTTGACCCTTTAGCAGAGACAATGCATTGAAAAGAGTATATATATATATATATATATATATATATATATATATATATTAAAAAAACCCTATAATTTTTAGACTGGAGAAAGCACTGAACCAACAGTAAGCTCAAACAAAACAATCTTTCTCCCTCTCCCCTTTTCTCTCCCGTCTATTTCCTTGATTTCCTTTGGCAGCAATTTGTCCCAAGGGGGGAAGAAAAAGAAAATAAAAGAATAAAAAATAAAAATACCAATCTATATCCACAACATTAATATTATATTGATCAGAGCTGCTTTCTTCCTTTCTTCTGGCTTCTTACACCACAAACAATGTTTCTATCCCGCTGGTAGGAATTTCCAAGCACATGTAGCAGATTCAGTTAGTCAAAGTTTTTTTCCCCCACCTTTTCAAAGCCATCCAGTTGAATCTTTGTAATCCTTTGCAATCTTAGCTTAATACTCAGTTGCCACAATAATCTAGATTCTGTAGAGTTCAAATGTTTTTATATTCCTCCCTTTGAAGTCGCTCTGATGCCTCTCTGCTAAGGATTGCAAAAGACACAGCTCAGCTGCTTGTATTCCTCCTGTAGATGCAAGATGGTGGTTCATCCACCTCCCTCTTGCTCCGTCCTTTCCAGCAAGAGTCCTCCAAACCATCCAGCAACCGATGCAAAGTAGGAGCAACACAGCAGTTAGTTCAGGTTATCTCAACCCAGAGAGAGTGGAGAAAGTTTCAAATCGTTTGTAGCTTCTTAAACTTGCAGAGACAGAAGCTTGTGAATGTGGGGGAAGGGAGAGAAGCTGCTGCAGCGAAATCAGGTAAAGCAGAGTTGCTGTTTTCCCTTCTCCCTTCCCTTTTACCCGCTCAGCGCTTCAGTTAGAGAGTTTTATGTTGTCGTAGAGGATTTAATAGTAAAGGGTAGAGTCTTTAGTAAGATCAAAGACGATTGCTGTAGCTGTTAATTGCAAGCAATAAACAACAAAGGCAGTGTTGGGGGTGCTTGTGCCGCGGCGCGGCTGCTTGATCCCGGCTCTGGCTGGCTCAAGCCTCCTTTTGCTTCTGGCGTCTCCTTACCAGCTGCTCTTTTGCTGCTTATTTTCTGGGCGCCCTGAAGCTGTGGAGGTTCCCGATGAGCCCCTCTTCTTCCCCCCTAACTGGGGAGCTCTCTTGGTATGTTTGCGAGTTTGTAAGCTTACTTAGGTCCTGGGATCCGCAACCCTTCCCTCAGCACAACATTGAGAGAAGGCTTCTCACACCCTCCATAACACCGGAAGTTCCATATTGTACTGTATATCTTTTAGATATATATATAAGCTGTATACAAGTAGTGCATGTTCTGGTCTCGGTGCACGCCTAGGTTATGCATATGTATTTATATTGTATGGAGGTTTATTGCACCTAGTGCACTATATTTACATTTTATATATAGCTGTGTGATACTGCTTTTTATTATGTTACTAGTATTTTGAAACGGCCCTTGGGCTACTCAATAAATTGTATTTGTATACACGGAAATGGATCCAGATAATCTGTTTCATCCAAGACCGTTTGGAGATGAAGAGCAACTGCACTCTCAACCATATTGTTTAGAAATGGGAGATGGGAGACCAGTCTGTAATTGTTCATCTCCATCTAGGGAGGGCTTTTCCATAAAGGGCCGTAACACCTCTTCTTTTAAACATGATGGAAAATAGCCCTAACTAAAAGATGCATCTATGATATATCTCAGGTGATAAGGGCAAGGAGCAAGAGGGCAAGTTCTCCTCTTCACACTTCCAAGGAGCTTCTCCACATCCTCAGTAGTCAGATTCAAATTGATCCAGTATGATCTTACTCATGGACACCTCACTTACAGCCTCTGCAATAATACCAACGTCCAATTTGGCTCTTATAAGAGAGATATAATCTGTGAAATAGTCATTTAAAGCATCATAGTAAGCTGTGAAAGGCTCTAATAACGGGTTCTGGGGGGGAAGGAGCCTGAATCAGGTCCCAGATCTCTCCCCCCCCCCAACTTCAGCAGTCCATTTATGCTTCTCTTGGCACCTTCATTCCTCCCTTCTCCTCTTTTAACATACATCCCTTCAAGGGGGTCCAAGGCCCTTTCAGCATGTTTCCAGAATTCGGAGGGGGGCTGTGGGCCTATCTGCTGGTCCTCCTCTGCAGGGTTGTTGTGAAGGGAAAGATATGTATATGGGGGGGGTGCCTAATCCAGATCCTGTGGCCTTTTAAGCCTAGTTCCCAGGTTGCCGGGGGGGGGGGGTCCCTCCATCTCCCACCTCTTGGCTTTGTCCTAGATTTGGGTTCTTCTCTGCCCCCCAGACAGAGACCCCTCCCCCAGGATCCCAGAGAAAACTCCCCTCCCCCAGAGTAATGTTGTTTCCAGGGCTATTGAAGCCTATGCTGTGTAATGCTCTTTATTTGGCACAAAAATCTCCTCCAAATGAGGTATCAGAAGGGAGGGTCTCTCCTCTGCCCCACTTTCCAGGAGGGAGGGGGCTCCTCAAAACCCTTTTTACCTTCGGATCCCCCTCCCCTCCATGGCCATGCCTCTCTCCAAGGGTCCCCCTGCCCCCTTTTCTCATAATAACCCCCCCCCCAAACACCTGGGCCCTAAGGAATCCCCCGAGGAGGGGGCAGGGGAGGAAAGAGGGAGAAGAGGCCTGGCATGCCCCTTGCCTTTTTGGGGGGGAGGAGATCGGGGTTTCCTTCCTTCTTACAACAATCAAAACCTCCCAGAAGATACCCCCCCTGCCATTCCCTCAAATGAACGAGGGCTCTCCCCACTTCCCTCCCTCAGAACAGGCTGCAAGGGTAGCAGCTTCAGAGGCTGAGAGTGTGCATGCACAGATGCCCCAAAGGCCCCTTCTGAGCATGCGCAGGGATCGTAAGGCCCTTGCTGCTGCTGCATTTTATTCCACTGTCGGCCTTTGGAAGAAGGGAAGGACTACGCCCTTCTTTCCTTCCTTCCTTCCTTCCTTCCGGAATGGAGCCCAACATGCAGAGCTGGACTCAGGAGGGAAAGGGTGTGAGGACTCTGTTTTGTACATACAGATCTGTGTGTGTGTGTGTGTGTGTGTGGGTGTGTGTGTTTGCCTCTGCTGCTCATACGGCTGGGAATGGAGCTGAGGACTGAGAAGAGAAGAAAGGGTCAGTTTTGTGCAAATTCAGAACTTATATGCATCAGTGAGTCCATTGTGTTGAAATAACAAAGAACTTTATTAAGAACACAATGGTGGGATACAGACCGCCCAAAAAGGGAGGTCTCCCGCCACCCCAGTTTTCTCCGCAAGGGAGCCAAAGTGAACAAACCGCGCAGCTCCGTCGCGGAACAAAAAGAACCCACAAAAAGCAGGTTCTTCTTGTGGTGCCTTTGTGATGCCACAAAGGGCCAAGTGCATACGCTACACATCCGTCGCATCAAAATGCGCTGCCATTTTGACGCTCCCATCACGTGCTAGGAATGAGGCCAGTATGGATGCTACGTTCTCGGCCAACCCCTAGCACATGACGGGGGCTGCGCAAAGGCCCATTTAAATCAGGCCAGAGTCAGAAATTCAGCATTTAAGTCAGAACTGCCCATCCCAAGCCAAATAATACATTAAAACCCCAAAACGTAAAACTCCACCCTCTTCCAAACCTAGCCCCCACCTCCAATTCCCACAGTCAATGGCCCACAGGTTACAAGGATACCTTTGTCATTCCCAGAAACTAGTCCCCTTTCTGTTAATACCTTCCCCCCAACTTTCTTCAACTAACATCCCACACATTCCAAAGGCTATCAAATAACTATTCTAGCCAGCTGGAACAAATCCCACCCTCCATCTAACTAATCCATTCCACAACCCATAATCCCCAGCTCTGCTTTGTACATGTAGCTCTAGCTCTCTGAGTGTGTGTGTTTGCCTCTGTTTTTATGGCTGGGAATGTAGCTGAGGGTTGAGGAGATAAGAAAGGGTCAGTTTGGGGAAAATCAGAACTTCTATGCATCAAAGAGTCCATTGTGTTTAAATAGCAAAGAATTTTATTGCGATCACAGAGTCATAAATTCAGTGTTTAAGCCAGAACTGCCCACTCCAATCCAAACAATAAAACTCCAAAACCTGAAACATCACCCTCTTCCAAACCTAGCCCACACCTCCAATTCCCACAGTCTATGCCCCACAGGTAACAAGCCCCCCTTTGCCATTTCCAGAAACTAGCCCCCTTTCTGTTAATGCCAGCCTCTAACTTTCTTCAGCCAACATCCCATACATTGCAAAAGCTATCATTCCCAAACTATTCTAACCAGCTGCAACCAATCCCAGCCCTCTATTTAGCCAATGCATTCCACCACCCATAATCCTCACTCAAATTTATAAACTAAAGCAGTAATCAATACTAATAGCAATTAAAACTTCAACTTCACAAAATATAACTTAAAAACATAAACAGACATACGGGCACACAAACCGAACACACAATATCACAAGGGCCTTTTCTTATCACCACAGGATTAAAAATATATTCTTTGTATTGCTTCTTGACAAACTTAGTTCACTTCTGGGGTTTCTATGGCTTCTCTCCTGTGTGGCCTTTCTGATGTGTCACTAGGTTTGACTTCCAAGGAAAACATTTCCCACAACGCTGGCATTTGTATGGCTTCTGTCCTGTGTGGACTCTCTGATGTATCTCTACGTTTGACTTCCGAGGAAAACATTTCCCACAACGCTGGCATTTGTATGGCTTCTCTCCTGTGTGGATTCTCTGATGTTTCACTAGGTCTGACTTCTGAGGAAAACCTTTCCCACAATGCTGGCATTTGTATGGCTTCTCTCCTGTGTGGACTCTCTGATGTATCTCTAGGTTTGACTTCCAAGGAAAACATTTCCCACAATGCTGGCATTTGTATGGCTTCTCTCCTGTGTGGATTCTTTGATGTTTCACTAGGTTTGACTTCCGAGGAAAACATTTCCCACAATGCTGGCATTTGTATGGCTTCTCTCCTGTGTGGACTCTCTGATGTGTCACTAGGTTCGACTTTGAAGAAAAACATTTCCCACAACGCTGGCATTTGTATGGCTTCTCTCCTGTGTGGACTCTCTGATGTCTCACTAGGTCTGACTTCCAAGAAAAACATTTCCCACAATGCTGGCATTTGTATGGCTTCTGTCCGGTGTGGACCTTTCGATGCATGACAAGGACTGACTTGTAAGCAAAATGTTTCCCACAATGCTGGCATTTATGTGACTTCTTTCTTGTTTGGACTCTCTCATGACTCAAATGTTCTTCTATAAAGAAGGACAATGACAGAAAAAACTGAAAATCAGAGTTAAGAGAGGAGGTGTTACCCCATGATTTAGCCTTCATTAACCCCTCCTTATTACAGATTAAATTAAGAAAGTTTCTGTGAGTAACCTAAGCATGACCCTGCTGCTTATGCCCCTTAATCCATGGAATGATTGCATCCTTACTTATAGGAGTTAACAAAGAAGAGATTGGAGGGGGACTGCCTTGGGGGAATCAGTGGAAGCAGATAGTCAGAAAAAGGACTGTTGAAAAAAAAAATTCTATTATACATGTGTAGAAATATTTTGATTGACAGGAGGCATCATATCCTGTGAGCCTGCCATAGAGTCCTGAGTCAGAGCCCAAGGCATGATGCAAGCTAACTGCAGAGGTCACTTCATGCTGTATGGCACCAGGAGATGACTCACAACCAATACAGTATGCAGCTCACATACGGATTGGTGTAGATTGGATTAGAGTTGTGTGTAAAAGAAAAGGTGAAGTTGATGGAAAATGGAGAGGAGAGCTTGCAAATAATTGTATTATTAGGAGCAGGTAACTGTTAAAGTTGCCAGATATTGTTCACCTGTGATTATTTGTCGCAGAATTTTTTTGAAATATCTTGAAATAACTGTGACATAGAGTCAGGCTATTACATTTTTATACAACATCCTTTTCGAAATTAATATGATTGTAAATCGTGTTTTCTGCACTATATTTGGTTGACTGTTATGTTTTATATGAATCCTTTTAGAAGTTTGAAGTGGATGAGTGTATTGCCACTATAACGACTATGGATGCTATTGTTGTTTTGTGCCTATTTTATGGTTGTAATACTTCCTCGATCCATTGGGAGACGGGGAAATTACAAATAACACTTATTATTGTTGTTGTTGTTGTTGTTAAAATGTGTCAGGTTGGTGGCTGCCTCCCAATCCCCGAGGCCCCTCTCCTGGCCCTTCCCAGAGGTCCCTTCCTCTCCGCACAGAGCTAGGTGATCCTGGCTTTGCTCCTGTCTTCCATTCCTGGCTCCCAGAGGCCTAGAATCATAGAGATAGAAGAGACCACAAGGGCCAAACAGTCCAACCCCATTCTGCCATGCAGGAATCAAAGCATCCCTGACAGATGGCCATCCAGCCTCTGTTTAAAGACCTCTAAGGAAGGAGACTCCACCAAAATCTCCGAGGGAGTTTGTTCCACTGTATAATAGCCCTTACTGTCAGGAAGTTCCTCTTAATGATGAGGTGGAATCTCTTTTCCTACAGTTTGCGTCCATTGCTCCGTGTTCTATTCTCTGGAGCAGCAGAAAACAAGCTGGTTCCCTCCTCAATATGACATCCCTTCAAATATTTAAACAGGTCTATCATATCACATCTTAACTGTGTCTTCTTCAGGCTAAACATCCCCAGCTCCCTAAGGCGTTCCTCATAGGGCATGCTTTCCAGATCCTTCACCATTTTAGTTGCCCTCAGTTTCTCCACATCCTTTTTGAATTGTGGTGCCCAGAACTGGACAAAGTATTCCAGATGGGCGCTGACAAAGTAGAATAGAGTAGCACTATTACTTTCCTTGATCAAGACACTATACTTCTTTTGATGCAGCCTAAAATTGCATTGGCCTTGTTAGATGCTGCATCTCACTGTTGACCCATGTTCAACTTGTGGTCTACTTGGACATCTCTAAGACAGGGGTCACCTTGTCCCCCAGGGTATCTCAGGGCAACCACACATTGTATTGCCTTAAAATAGGAATAATGTTTTGCCCCTCAGTATCCCGTTGCATCCTTTGGGGAAGTGGAGGCCATTTTATCACTGTTGGGCCCTCTCTGAGCCATTGCGGGGCCAAGGGAGGTCTTTTCCCCAAGAAGCCTCTCCAGAGCCTCAAAGGGCTGGAAGAGGGCCAAATAGGGAGGAACCATACTCAGAGATGTGCTGAGTACCATTTTGGGGAGAAATGCATTAATCTCCATGCTGTCTTCCCACAAAATCCTAGAATTGGTGTGATATCTGGGGGCGGAGCTAAGTTTCAGAATTAAAAAGTCCTTTGCTTGCACCAAAAGGTTTATTGAGAAACTCAGGCAGAAGCATCCATTAACACATCTAAGCAGTCTCTGAAGCATCTAAACCTTTATCCTCCGTCATTAAGTACCTTCACACTCCTCCCTTTTCCTCCCTCTTCAGTTCCTAACCAGCCCGGTTGCCAAGGTACCTCTTGCCTTCTCCTTCCATCGTTCACATACGCCTCTCTCCCATGGGGCATGTCTGCCACCAAAAGCTCACAAAGCTCACAAAGTTAAGAGCCTCCACAACTGCTTTCTTTCCCCAAGCTGTTCTAGGCCCCACTATCCTTACCAACTACTTAAAACTACTAGCATTTAAAGTACTAACAATTCCCCCCTAAACCCCAATACCATTCTGGATGAACCACAGAAGCTGGTTCTGACAATTGGCAGTTTACAATGGGGTATTTAGGATCCTTATAAAATGGAGAGCAATAGTGCCTCACTAAACTACAAATTCAAATATTTTACAGATGTTGCTATCACAATTAAACTACACTTGACAGGGATCTAGGATTCCTAGTGGACCACAAGTTCAACATGGGGAAACAGTGTGATGCAGCAGCTAAAAAGGCCAATGTGATTCTAGGCTGCATCAATACAAGTAAAGTTTATAGATCAAGGGAAGTAATAGTGCCACTCTATTCAGCTTTGGTCAGGCCTCACTTGGAATAATCCTGTGTCCATTTCTGGGCTCCACAGTTCAAAAAGGATGTTGACAAGTTGGAACATGCCCAGAGGAGGGCAACTAAAATGGTGAAGGATCTGGAAACCATCAAGCCCTATGAGGAGCAACTTAGAGAGCTGGGTATGTTTACCCTGGAGAAAAGAAAATTAACAGCGGATATGATATCTATGCTTAAATATTGGAAAGGGTAGTATTGAGGATGGAGCAAACTTGCTTTCTGCTGCTACAGAGAAAAAGAGACACCACAATGGATGCAAGTCACAGAGAAAAAGGTTCCACCAAAACATTAGGAGGAACTTTGGGACATTAACAGCTCTTCGACAGTGGAATATACTTCCTTAGAGTTTGGTGGAGTCCTCTTCTTTGGAAGAGGCTGGATGGTGCTTGGAATGTGTATTCTTGCATGGCAGAAGTGGGTTGAACTGGATGGCCCTTGGGGTCTATTCCACTCTATGATTCTATAATGCTAGTGGATTCCGGTTCCTTACCCACAGAGGCCACGTTCTCATAATTCTCCATCATTATGTAATTGTACATAAGTCTCTGCTTCTTTGTCAACAGTTTCCATTCGTCCTCAGTGAAATATATCGCCACATCCGCAAAGGTCACCTGCAACAGAAAATAGCCCTCATCCACAGAGTGACTAAGCAAAAGGGGAGGAAAGCACATGGTGCCTCCAAATATTATTTGATCACTTTAGAATTCAGTCCAGGGAATAAACTTTAAATGCTGTCAGCAAGAAAAAAGCTACTGCCTTTGAGATCCAGTTTGTCTCGAATCTTTTCAATATAATATACAACATAATACACAATATAATTTAGTCCATGGCTGGGATATGGAGGATGGATTAGGATACTGACTATCCCAACACATATAGTACATTTAGCTAGAAAAGAATTATGGGTAGACATTTGGACATTTCTTGCCACATTTGAGAGGTAAACGTCATTTTTAATAACAGTTCTGGGGAGCACTCTGGGCTTCAGGGCCACTGGGCCCACCCCATATTTAGATCCAGAGATGTTCTCCCATAGCCCCCAACATTTCACACATTGAAAAAACAAGACACATGTGGACAAGCAACCCAGAAGGCTGTGGAGATGGCCAAAGCTGTTTATGAGGAAGATCACACAGACTAGGAAGGGGACAGCAGTTTGCTTTTGCTTCAGCCTCCTGGAAAGGGCCATATCCTGACGCCTTCTTTCCTCTCCTCTCCTCACTTTTGAGTTGATGGGGACAGTGTTTTGTTTGCTTCCTTTGATAAATTGGCCCAGCAGTGACACAGATGAAGCTAATAGGATAATGACTCACCGAAGATCTGTTGTACCTCGGCATCCTCTTTATGTTGGAGCCCAACTCCCTCCGCTTGGCCTCTGTGTCGGCCATCAGGTGGGCAGGGGTCCTGGTGGCCCTGCACTTGGTCACTTCCAACAACAGAGGCCCCAAAGCCGTGTCCAAAGAGGCCGAGATGAAGTTCCTGAAAAAAGGGACCGGGGTTAGGATTGGCTTGGCAAGAAACCCTGCAGCACTCAAAGACACAGAGAACAGCATCCTGCTGGTGACATATGCAGGTGACATATGCTTCCTTTGGGCCGATGCAGAGGTGGACATCCCCTTCCTCCCTCTGCACCAAACAAAGCCCCCTGGACCTAGGATAGATTCACTGCAGCTCCCCTACACAAGAGATACTCCATGCCTTTTTAGAGTGGAGGGGGATTAGGTGATGGGAAATTGGAGAGGGCCCTGGTTATGTCCCCGTAGATAGATGTGAAACGAGTGCACCATAAATAAATAAATAAATAAATAAATAAATAAATCATCTGCTGAAACCTTCAGAGGCCCCAAGTGCTTTTCCCCAGCATAAGTCCATTTCCCAAGAAGGCTCCATCCGTACTATAGAAATAAGGCACTTTGACACCGCTTTAACCGCTCAGTGCTATGGAATCCTGGGATTTTCCCTTTGGGACACTTAGCCTTCTCTGCCAGAGAGTTCTCATGCCACAACAAACTACAAATCCCAGGATTTCACAGGATGGAACTAGAAGAGTTAACACACTTTAGAACCGGATTATTTCTGCAGTGCAGATACAGCCTGAGACGGTTGTAAAAGGATAGAAGCACCCATGTCTTCTTTTTACCGTCTTAATAATGGGCTTCCTTTAAAAAGATAAGTAGTTTGTTTTAGTCTCTAATCCTTATTCTTGTTGTTATTTGTTTCTTTCTTGGTAATCTGAGTTATTCTGGTCTGTCTCCTTCCTTCTTGCCTGAAAATCTATTAATAAGAAACCTCCCAAAGGAGCTCCTTTTGGACTTTTTTGGGGGACTAGCCTCCTCTTAGAACCCAAAACCCAATGTTTGTGAAGAAGAAGAAGAAGAAGAAGAAGAAGAAGAAGAAGAAGAAGAAGAAGAAGAATAAGGCTTGTATTAAAACTATGCTCCCCATTTCTGATCCCTTTTAAAACCCATGTTCCCCAGAAGAAGCAGAGCTGTGTAATAAGAAAACCCTCTCAGAAAAGAGACACAAAAGAGACACACTTCCTTCCTTTTGGCCCAAGGAGCTTGGCCTCCTTCTCGCTCTGGAGCCTCAGGAGAGAAAGAGAGGCCTCTGTTCAACTGAGGCCTCAGAGAAGGTTCTGGAATAATATTCCCCACAGTCGCAAGCAGCACACAAAATGGCCACTAGAACACAAAATGGCCACCTCCACGTCAGCGTTTGGCAGTTGGAGCTCTCCGTGCAGCAGTGAAGCCTACCACTTTCAGGCCTTGTCCCTCTGCTGCCTCCCCACTCCTCCCCCCACTCACTCACTCACTCTCTCTCTCTCTCTCTCTCTTTCCTTCCTTGTCTCTTTCTGTCTCTCACTCTCTGCTCCACGCACAGAGCTAAATAGAGAGGCAGAAGCTCCTCCCCTTCTTCAGTCTGGCCAATGAGGGCAAAGGAGCTGGAAGGCCCCGCCCCCTGCCCCACCCTCACAGGCTCCTCCTGCAGTTAATATGGAACAAGGCAGGAGGGTCTGAGGGACCCTGGAGCCCCAGCCACACGGACACTGGCCAAAGGAGCACATTCCCAAAGCCTAAGACCCATGAAATGCAGGGCAGGACCCCTCCTCTCTCTGGCCATGTGGATGCTGGGAGATCCACTCCAGGGAATGCACTGTAAATCCCATTGGCAAGAGAAAAGGCTACTACTATCTTTCAGATCCAGTTTGCCCCAAATTCTTTATGGGGCCAGAAACCCCTTTGTTAGGAAACGAACACCGAATATCTCAGGAAGACCCTATATCTCCCAAGGCCCCCTCCTTCCAGGACCTTCTTTCCCTCTTCCCCTCAGTCTCTCTGTCTCCCCTGAAGGCCTCAAATGTCAATTGCCAAGCGCTCAGGCAGAGGCAACCATTTTGTGTTCTGGCGGCCATTTTGTTTGATGTTTGTGACTGTGGAGAATGTTCCAGAACCTTCTTTGAGGCCTCAGTTGAATAGAGGTACACTGTTGCCAATTTTGGGGGTTTCTCCCGGAAATCAGGATTTCTGAGTGCTTTCCGTGTGATTTCTGTGTCTGGCTCTATTCTATGCAGATTCAGGGACTTTTGCACATTTCAGCTCCAGCCTTGGGGAAAAAAACCTCAATTTCCAGGACAAACTCCCAAAATTGGCCACAGTGGCCCTGACTCTGAGAGAGAGGCTACAGAGCAACCGATCCTGTTGGGAGTCACACTGAGAGTTTTCAGGCAATCAGAGAGAGGAGAGTGGTCACCCCCCCCCCCCGCCCTCAGGAAAAGCTCAGCCAGGGCAGACACCTCAGATACAAGGCTCTTATATACACACATATATATATACACAACACACACACACACATGCACAAACACACACAGATAAAGATAGATAGGTAGATACACACAGATGCATACACAAACACATAATATATACATATATATATATATATATATATATACACACACACACACACAAGATATAAATATATATACACACACACACAGAGTCAAACACACACACATACATGTCAGTGTTGCCAATTTAAGTCCACTTCTTCAGCTGCTTTTGGATTTAATAATGATAACAATAATGGTGATGATGATAGAGAGATAGATCTTGTAGCACCTTTGAGTCTCACTGAAAAAAAAAGTTGGCAGCATGAGCTTTCCTAGACTTAAGTGTACTTTCTCAGCTGCATAGGAATTGTAGTTTATTTTGGCATCAGAGCTCTTTCTCACAAAACTACAATTCCCAGGGTTCCCTAGCACTGAGCCAGGGCAACTAAAGTGGTCTTGAACTGGATTATTTCTGCAGCGTGTCTTGGACCCAACTCAGGCTGCATCTTCACTCCAGAGACAATCCAGTTTCATACCATTTTAACTGCCATGGCCCAGTACTATGAAATCCTGGGAATTGTAGTTTGTTGTCTCACCAGAGTTTGCTGAGAGAGAAGGTAAAATGTCTCACAAAACTAGAATTGCCAGGATTCCCTAGCACTGAGCCAGGGCAGTTAAAGGGGTGTCAAACTGGATTATTTATGCAGTGTGGTTGCAGCCCATGATGTTTCCATTTGGCACAAAGCTTCCTGGACCCCCTTCATGTCAAAATAAATATCTTAAAGGTATTAGAGGGACTGAAAGATTCTTTGTTTGGTTCAATGGTAATTTTGAGAGTTGAAATAAAATACAATTATTTTTATTCAATTAGGGTTACATTTATTTGCAAAAGATCCGCCATATTAATAAATATATAAATAAATCCTATTATTATTATTATTATTATTATTATTATTATTATTATTAACATTACGGGAACTTTCCAGGGATTTTGACTGAATATTCAGGGTAATATGGGGGGATTCTGTGGATTTTGGTAAAACATGCCGGGAAATATCTTCAAGGCTTGTTAGCAACACTGGTCCTCCCCTGCAGTAAGGCCACTCCAATCTCTTTGAACCGAGGACTACAACTCTCAACTCTTCTTCCTTCCTTCCTTCCTTCCTTCCTTCCTTCCTTTTTGCCTAGCTCCCTTGTGTCACTGGTGTTACTGCTCTTGTTGTGGTTGTGTGCCTCCAAGTTTTTTCTGACTTATGGTGACTCTAAGGGAAGCCCTGTGCAGGCATTTCTTGGCAAGATTTGTCCAGAAGTGGTTTTGCAAGTGCCTCCCTCTGAGGCTGAGAGAGTGTGACTTGCCTAAGGTCACTCAGTGGGTTTCCGTGGCCAAGAGGGCATTCGAACCCTGGGCTCCAGGGTCATAGACCAATGCTCCAGCCATTAAACCACACTGTCACTTTCTTGAAGCTTTGTCATTTCTTGTGGTGTGGCTCCAAGTTATTGCCGACTTCTGGGGAGCTTCTCCTGGGATTTTCTTGGCAAGAGTTGTTCAGAGGAGGTTTGCCATTGCCTTCCCTGAAGCTGAGAGAGTGTGGCTTCTTGCCCAAGGGACCCAGCTGGTTTTATGGAAGAGTGGGGCACTGGACCCAGGCCTCCAGAGATGTAACCCAACACTCAAACCACTGCACCACACTGCCTCCCATTCCCATGTACAACCTGAGAAATAATTGCAGACTTTTTTCTGTTCTTCATGTGTGTCTTCAAGTTGTTTCCAATTTATGGCAACCCTAAGGCAACTTTATCATGTGGTTTCCTTGGCAGGTTTCTTCAGAGAGGGGTTGCCATTGCCATCTTCTGAGGCTGAGAGAGTGTGACTTCCAAGGGTCACCTAAGTCCACTGCAGCAATAATCCAATCTGAGACCGCTTTAACTCCCCCTAGCTCAGTGCTAGGGAATTCTGGGAAATTTAGTTTTGTGAGACATTGCGCCTACTCTGTCAGAGACCTCCGGTGCCACACTAAACTCCAGTTCCCAGGATTCCCTAGCACTGGGCCAGAGCTGTTAAAGCACCCTCAAACTGGACTATTGCTGCCGTGTGTTTTGGACCTTTCTTGGCCGCAAACTGTCCATAGCCTGCAATGCATCTCCTAATTCTGTTGGCAGTCCCTCCCTCCCAACATTTTCTCATTTCCCCCCAAAACCAGAGCAAAGCTGGCAGATGGAAAGAGGTTTTAAAGCAGCATTTAAATCTGCCATATTTGTTTTTAAAAGACTAAATGTCCCAAATGCTATTATCAGTTTTGTAGCTATTATTACAGAAAGATGTAGAGCTAAATCTCCTCAAGTACCTTTATTTTCTGGAGTGAGATGGACTTTTCCAACTGACTCACTGTGATGATCTCCGGTGGTCCAAGCAGCCAAACTGCGGCCCTGTAATAATAATAATAATTTTATACCCCTCTCTTCAGCCAAAAGGAGAGAATAACAAAATATAAGTAAAACATAAGTAATGCAAGATATTAAGAATCTTGCAGGAACAATATTTGTAAGTATATAATCTTCAATTCATACAAGCTATTAAAAAATAAATAGACCCAAACAATTCTGAAACTAACTTCCAAGATCCGCTCTTAAACTCTCTCTCTCGATCTCCAACCGACACAATTCCCCCAACTGTCTCTTGGTCTCTCAGGCCTTATATCTCCTTCTCACGGAAGCTTCCAGAAGAACCTTCATCTTGCTCTCTGATTGGTCAAGAGAGCCTTCCGTAGCAGTGATGTCATTCTGCATTTGCATAAACCTCCCTTTTCTGCCTGAAGAAGACCTCCATTGACTGGAGCCCAGTCATTACACTTTCCCAAGGCAAGGCTTGCACCTATTTCCCAATGTTGTTCTTGGTGTCTGCCTTCCAGTTGTTTCCAGGTCTTATGGTGACCTTATGGGAGTCTCTGAAGGGGTTTTCTTGGCAGGTTTCTTCAGAGTGGGTTTCCCATGGCCTTCCTCTGAGGCTGAGAGAGTGAGACTTGCCCAAGGCTTCAGTTCTTTTGGAAGCCTTTTTGCTTTATCTTCTAGAAGGCAGCTGAAGTGTTGCTTCTTGCATTGAAGAATGAGAGGAGCCTTCTGGCATCGAAAAGGCTAACACTCTCTGGAGTTATATCTGATAATATGAATATATAGGATTGAAATACCTGTTAATTTATTAAAAGGTTTATAGGGAACCCCATATCATAGAATCTCATAGATATGTCCTTTAATAAAAGTTAACCAAATTAAACCGTATATAAAACAAAAACATGAAACAAGATGGACAAGGCAACTGTTACATGGATTTATAATTGGTTGACTGACCAAACCCAAAGGATGCTCAGCAATGGCTCCTTTTCATACTGGAGAGAAGTGACCAGTGGGGTGTCCAGTGGGGCTCTGTCCTGGGCCCAGTGCTATTCTACATCTTTATCAATGACTTGGATGACAGAATTGGAGACATACTTATCAAATTTGCAGATGACACCAAATTAGGAAGAGTAGCTAATACTCTAGAAGACAGGATCAAAATTCAAAATGACCTGAACAGACTAGAAAACTGGGCCAAAGCTAACAAAATGAAATTCGACAAGGAGAAATATAAGGGCAGAATAATGAAATGCACAGATACAGGATGGGTGACACCTGGCTGAATGAAAATACTTATGAAATGGATCTAGGAGTTCAAGTAGACCACAAGCTGAACATGAGACAACAGTGCAATGCAGCAGCTAAAAAGGCCAGTGCGATTTTTGGCTGCATCAATAGAAGTATATTGTCTAGATCAAGGGAAGTAATAGTGCCCCTCTATTCTGCTGTGGTCAGGACTCACCTGGAATACTATGTCCAGTTCTGGGCCCCACAATTCAAAAAGGATGTGAAGAAACTGGAGCATGTCCAAAGGAGTCAGACTGAAATGGTGAAGGGTCTGGAAACCATGAGCTATGAGGAAAGACTCAGGGAGCTGGGGATGTTTAGCCTTGAGAAGAGAAACCTAAGAGGTAATATGACAGCCCTGTTTAAATATTTGAAGGGATGTCATATTGAGGAGGGAGCAAGCTTGTTTCCTGCTGCTCCAGAGAATAGGACCTGGAACAATGGATGCAAGCTCCAGGAAAAGCGATTCCAACTCAACATTAGGAGGAATTAAATGACAATAAGAGCTGTTGGACAGTGAAACGTACTCCTTCCTAGGAGTGTGGAGGATTCTTCTTCCCTGAACAACTTTAAACAGAAGCTGGATGGCCATCGGTCAGCGATGCTTTGATTGAGAGTTCCTGCATGGCAGGGGGTGGACTGGATGGTCCTAGTGGTCTCTTCCAGCTCTAGGATTCTATGAGTCTATGATTCTGAGATCACAATGGGACAGTCTCAATGTAAAGAGCTCCACCGTGAAGCCACAACAGTATCATCTCAATCCTTCAGGTAAAGAGCACCAGCCTGAACTCGTAATAGTCCCGTCTCAATCTTTCAGGCAAGGAGAATCAGCATGAGGTTGCAAGAAGCCAATGTCAAAGCTTCAGGTAAGGTAAGGAGCACAGGCCTTGAGTCACAATAGTCTAGTCCCAATCCTTCAGGTAAGGTGCATGAGCCTGAAGTTACAATGGGCCAGTCTATAGACTTCAGGAAAGAAGCCACAGCCTAAAGTCCCAATAGGCCAGTCTCAATGCTTCAGGTAAGGAACATCAGCCTGAGATCCCAATGAGGCAATCTGGATCCTTTAGGCAAAGAGTATCAGTCGGAGGTTGCAATGGACCAGTCTCAGGCCTTCAGGCAACCTCCTTTTCTGGGAGAGATTTTGACTTCCAGTTTTGCCCAAACATTATTCTAGCTAAGTTTGTCCTATAAAACAGCGCCTTCCCATATTTATTGTCCAAATTTTCTCCAAACATCCTTAATAAATAATATTCTGGTTTTAGTTATTATTACTGATGATGTTTGTATTATTATGTTGGTATTATTATTATTAAGGTTCAATGTAGTTTGCAGTCAATGAAGGCATTTTGGAGCCAATGATGGGGGCTGCAGGGTCTCTTGTAGGGAGGCAGCTTTGGGGGCTGGAGCAAGTAAGGCCCTTCTCCTCCTCCTCCTCCAGCCTCTTCCCCTCCAGTCCTTATTCTCACAGAAGAACCCAATTGGGGAGGCCCCCATGGAGGCCCCCTCCTTCCCTTCCCTACCAAGGCAGAAAGGCTCCTCTGGCTGCCAGGCCTCCTTCTCTCTCAGGAGTCTCTGTGGGTCTATGATATTTCAGAGGGGAATCAAAGGGTCTCTGCGTGTAAATATACATTGGCCTCTTTTCAGGTAAGAGAGGACCATCTCTCGTGTTGAAGCTCTTCCCACTCTCCTCTCCCAAAACAGAAAGAAACAAAGGCCCATTACAGATGGACCTTGGCTCTGCGCCCAGTACATACTAGGGGTTGGCCGAGGATGCAGCGTCCAATCAGGCCTCATCCCTAGTACGTACTGGGGACGTCAAAATGGTGGCGCCCTATAAACATGGGCGCCGCCATTTTGACGTGCCGGATACTTACTGTCCGCACATTGCAGTGCGGATGTGACACTGCTGCACCGCTTTTTGCGGGTTCTTTTTGCTGCATGGGGGAGTTGTGCGGTTTGTCCTCTGCGGCTCCCTCGCACAGCAAACACAGGCACTGCCAGAGCGCCCTTTTTGGGCGCTTTATAAAGTGCCAAAACAAAAAAGAAAGGCCTCCTTCACTGTTGCCAGGCAGAGTCTGTTGTCACCATGGAAACACTGAGGGAAAATGCTTCTTGGGAGATCTGGGCATGCTCAGTAACACCCCCTGAAGCCCCTCTGCCCTGAAGGAAGATGGCTGTCCTGGCTCCCACTGAGCATGCTCAGTCCCTCCAGAAAGAGGAGGAGGAGTATGGGCCCATAGCCTTTATTTTGAATTAGTTGAAGTTTCCAGACTTACTGCAAGGGTAGCCCTATGCAGAGCGCATTGCAGAAGTCAAGATGTGAACTTACCAGTGCATGAACCATAGTTTGGGGGTCTTCAGGTTCCAGGAAAGGACGCAGCTGGCGTATCAACCGAAGCTGATAACAGCCACTCTTGGCCGTCGCATCTATCTGAGCTGACATCCAGAGCAAAGGAACCAGGAGCACCCCCAAACTGCAAAGATAGTCCTTTAGGGGAACTGTGATCCCGTCCAGGAGCAGTAGACAATCCTCCATTCCTGGGTTAGAGGCTCCAACAACAAGTACTTCTGTCTTAAATGGATTCGCTTTCAATCTGATTTCCTCATCTTGCTCATTACTCCCTCCAGACATTCATTCAGAGGGGAGATGCCTTCCTTAGTTGACGCTGAAGTCTGGGGCATGGAGAGATACTGGATGTCATAAGCGTACTGATAAAACCCCATCCCATACCTCTGGATGATCTCTCCAGGCGGTTTCATGTAAATGTTAAATAGCATTTGGAACAGGATGATGCGACGAAGGATGCCAAATTTAAGATCCCTTTTGGAGGAGCAACTGTCCCCAAGCATCACCATCTGGAATCTGCTTCTGAGATAGGACCAAAACCACTGCAACGCAGTGCCCCCGATCCCCAAATCCCTCAGGCTTTCCAGAAGGATACCATGGTTGACGGTATCGAAAGCCACTGAGAGGTCCAAAAGCACCGACAGGGTCATACTTCCCCTGTCGATGCTCAAGCGGAGATCATCTAAGGAGCCATGGCAATCTTGACTCTGTATCCCGTCCTGAAGCCAATTTGAAAAGGGTCTAGATAATCTGTTTCATCCAAGACCACTTGGACTTGAAGAGCAACTGCCCTCTCAATCACCTTGCTTAGAAATGGAAGATGGGGGACCGGTCTGTAATTGTTCATGTCCAAGGGATCTAGGGAGGGCTTTTTCATAAGCAGCCGTACCACCCCTTCTTTTAAGCAAGATGGAAAATAGCCCTCCCTAAGAGGTGGATCTATGATACATCTCAGGTGAGTCCTAAATGCATCTCCTCCTTGGAGGACCAGCCATGAAGTGCAAGGGTCGAGGGGGAAAGTTGTCTTCTTTACACTTCTAAGGAGCTTGTCTACGTCCTCAGTACTCACAGATTCAATTTGATCCAGTATGATCTTATTCACTGAGTCACTGGACACCTCACCTATAGCCTCAAAATAATGCTGGCATCCAAGTCAGCTCTTATCTGAGAGATTTTATCTGTGAAATAGTCATTTAAAGCATCACGGTGATCTGTGGTAGGCTCTAATGATGGGTTCTGGGGGGCAGGTGCCTGGATCAGGTTCCACATCCCCCCCCCACTTAAGCCGTCCCTTTATGATTCTCTTCTCTTGGCATTTTCACTCCTTTATTCCTTCCTTCTACTCCTTTTACCTACATCATTTCAAGGGGGTCCAAGGTCTGTTCAGCATGTTCCCAAAACCGGGAGGAGGGCATTCTTTTTGGGGCTGAGGGTCTCTCTGTTGGTCCTCCTCCTCCGCAGGGTTGTTGTGAAGGGAAAGGTATGTATGTGTGGGAGATGCCTAATTTGGATCCTGTGGGCCTTTAAGCCTAGTTCCCAGGTTGCCAGGGAAGTGTCAGTCTCCCCAAATGTGGCCTTGGGGTCCCTCCATCTCCCTCCTCTTGGATTTGGCTTAGATTTTGGCTCTTTTCCCCCACCCAGACAGAGCCCCATCCCCCCAGAGAAAACATCTCCCCCCCAAAAAAAATGTTGTTTCCATTGCTATTGAACCCTATCCTGTGTGATGCTTTGTAGTTGGCACAAAACTCTTCCCCAAATGAGTCATCAGAAGGGAGGGTCTCTCCTCTGCCCCACTTTCCAGGAAGGAGGGGGCTCCTCAAAGTCCTTTTTACCTCTGAATCCCCCTCCCCTCCATGGCCACGCCTCTCTCCAAGGGTCCCCCCCCTTTCCTCTTTTCTCAAAATAACCCCCCAAGTACCTGGGCCCCAAGGAATCCCCAGAGGAGGGGGCAGGGAAGGGAGAGGCCTGGCAGGCTCCCTGCCTTTCTTTGTGAGGATGAGATCTGGGTTTCCGTCCTTCTTACATCACCCCTCCCCCAGAAGATCCTCCAGCCATTCTGAATGAATGAGGGCTCTCCCGACTTCCCTCCCTCAGAGCAGGCTGTGAGGGTGGCAGATTCAGGGGCTGAGACTATGCATACACATTTGCCACCAAAGGCCCCTCTTGAGCATGCGCAGGGATCACAAAGCCCTGGCTGCTGCTGCTTATTCCATTGTCGGCATTTGGAAGAAGGGAAGGACTACACCCTTCCTTCCTTTTTCCTTCCTTCCTTCTGGGATGGAGCCCCAGCTGCGGAGCTGGACTCAGGAGGGAAAGGCTGTGAAGACTCTGCTTTGTACACAGAGATGTATCTCTCTGAGAGTGTGAGAGTGTGTGTGTGTGTGTGTGTGTGTGTGCGTGTGTGTGCCTCTTCTGTTCTTATGGCTGGGAATGGAGCTGAGGACTGAGAAGAGATGAAAGGGTCAGTTTAGTGCAAATTCAGAACTTATATGCATCAATGAGTCCATTGTGTTGAAATAACAAGAACTTTATTAAGAACACAATGGCGGGATACAGGTCGCCCAAAAAGGGAGGTCTCCCACCACCCCAGTTTGCTCCGCAAGGGAGCCAAAGTGAACACAAAGCACGGCTCTGTGGTGGAACAAAAAGAACCTATAAAAAGCAGGTTCTTCTTGTGGTGCCTTTGTGATGCCGCAAGGCACCAATGGCACACTTGCAGTGTCACAAAGGCACCGGGACATGCATATGCTACACGTCCGTTGCGTCAAAATGGCAGCACCCATGTGTACAGGGCACCGCCATTTTGACACCCCATCACATGCTAGGAGTGATGCTGGTATGGACGCTATGTTCTCGGCCAACCCCTATCACATGACGGGGGCTGCGCAAAGGCCCATTTAAATCAGGCCAGAGTCAGAAATTAAGCATTTAAGTAAGAACTGCCCACCGCAAGCCAAATAATACATTAAAACTCCAAAATTTAAAACTCCACCCTCTTCCAAACCTAGCCCCCACCTCCAATTCCCACAGTCAATGGCCCACAGATAACAAGGCTACCTTTGTCATTCCCAGAAACTAGTCCCCTTTCTGTTAATACCTTCCCCCAACTTTCTTCAGCCAACATCCCACTCATTCCAAAGGCTATCAATCAAACAACTATTCTACCCAGCTGCAACAAATCCCACCCTCTATCTAGCTAACCCATTCCACAACCCATAATCCCCAGTCAAATTTGTAAACTAAAGCAATGATCTACACTAATAGCAATTAAAAGCTAAAATTAAGAAAATATAATTTTAAAACATAAAGACATATGGAGAGACAAACCTAACACACAAATCACAAGGATATTTTCTTATCACCACAGGAATAAAAATATATTCTTTGTATTCCTTCTTCACAAAACAATGTTAGTTCATTTCTGGGATTTTTGTGGCTTCTTTCCTGTGTGGCCTTTCCGATGTCTTACTAGGTTTGACGTTGTAGAAAAACCTTTCCCACAATGCTGGCATTTGTATGGCCTTGCTCTTGTGTGGACTCTCTGATGTCTCACTAGGTGTGACTTCTGAGCAAAACATTTCCCACAATGCTGGCACTTGTATGGCTTTGCTCCTGTGTGGACTCTCTGATGTTTCACTAGGTTTGACTTCTGAGCAAAACATTGTCCACAATGCTGGCACTTGTATGGCTTTGCTCCTGTGTGGACTCTCTGATGTATCACTAGGTTTGACTTCTGAGCAAAACATTTCCCACAATGCTGGCATTTGTATGGCTTCGCTCCTGTGTGGACTCTCTGATGTCTCACTAAGTCTCCCTTCAAAGAAAAACATTTCCCACAATGCTGGCATTTGTATGGCTTCTCTCCTGTTTGGACTCTCAGATGCTTGACAAGAACTGACTTGTAAGCAAAATGTTTCCCACAGTGCTGGCATTTATGTGACTTCTTTCTTTTGTGGACTCTCTCAAGACTGACAAGTTCTTCTGTAAACAAGGACAATGACAGACAAGACTGAATCTCAGCATTAAGAGAGGAAGATGTTATCCCAAGATTTAGCCCCACGTTCACCCCTCCCTATGTGAGATTAAATTAATTTGGGCGTGTTACACACACGCCGAAAGTATGCACTCCACACGTACTAGGGTTAGGAAGGGGCGTACCAGGGTTAGAAAGGGGCATCTATTTTAGATGCCTATGAACCCTAGTACGCGCTGAGCGTGTACGAAATGGTGGCGCCCTTCCACACGGGTGCCGCCATTTTGACATCGCGGACAAATAGCGTCCGGATGTCAAGCGGCGGAAGTGACTGCACGAGTGCGAGACTAGCGCCTCACGGTGCCATTTCCAGGGTGCATAAAAGAAGCGCCATTTTCGAGCTTCTTTTTTGCTGCATCGAGGAACTGCGCGGTTTGGGGAAGTGGAGGCCATTTTACCCCTGTTGAGCCCTCTCTGATCCATTGCATGGCCAAGGGAGATGTTTTCCCCAAGAACCCTCTGCAGAGACTCAAAAGGATGGAAGAGGGACCAAAAAGGGTAGGAAACTTGCTCAGCGATGTGCTAAGTACCATTTGTGTGAGAAAAGCATTAATTTCCATGCTTCCTTCCCACAAAATCCTAAATTTCAGAATTAAAAAGTCCTTTGCCTGAACCAAAAGGTTTATTGAGAAACTCCGGCAGAAGCATCCATTAGCGCATCTAAGCAGTCTCTGAAGAGTCAAAATCTTTTCCCTCCATTGTTTACTATCTCCACACTCCTCACTTTCCTCCCCCTTCAGCCCCTAACCAACCCAGCTGCCAAGGTACCTCTTGCCTTCTTCTTCCACCGTTCTCATACACCTCTCCCTCTGGGGCATGCCTGCCACCCAAATGTCACAAACCAGTCAGTTAATAGCCTCCACAACTGATTCCCTTCCCCCAAGCTGTTCTAGGCCCCATTATACTTACCAAAGACTTAAAACTACTAACAATTCCTCCCTAAACCACAATACCATTGTGGATCAACCACAGAAGCTGGTTCTGACAAGTGGCAGTTTACAATGAGGTATTTAGTATCCTTATAAAGTGGAGAGCAATAGTGCCTTATTAAACCACAAATTCAAATATTCTACAGGATGTTGCTATCTCAATTAAACTACACTTGAAAGGGATCTAGGACTCCCAGTAGATCACAAGTTGAACATGGGCCAAGAGTGTGATGCGGCAGCTAAAAAGGCCAATGTCATTCTAGGCTGCATCAATATGAGTATAGTTTCTTGATCAAGGGAAGTAATAGTGCTGCTCTATTCTGCTTTGGTCAGGCCTCCCTTGGAATAATCCTGTGTCCAGTTCTGAGCCCCACAATTCAAAGATGTTGAAAAGTTTGAACATGACCAGAGGAGGGCAACCAAAGTGGTGAAGGATCTGGAAACCATCAAGCCCTATGAGGAATGGCTTAGAGAGCTGGGTACGTTTAGCCTGGAGAAAAGAAAGTTAAGAGTGGATATGATATCCATGTTTAAATATCGGAAAGGGTCGTATTGATGATGGAGCAAGCTTGCTTTCTGCTGCTACAGAGAAAAGTAGAAACCACAATGGACGCAAGCCACAGGGAAAGAGGTTCCACCTGAACATTAGGAGGAACTTTGGGACAGTAAGAGCTCTTTGACAGTGCAATATATTCCCTTAGAGCAGGGGTAGGCAACCTGCGGCCTGCGGGCCACATCCGGCCCGGCAAGGGGACAGGACCAGCCCCTGCCCTGTCCTGCCGCCGCGGCCTTTCGACCATCCAGCAGCCTCCTCCTCCTTTTCCTGCGCCTCTGTGTGCTTTTTCTCTGGGGCCGGAGTCAGCTCGCAAAGAGCAGCTCCTTCTCTTGAGGGAGTCTGGCAGGGGCTGGCCAATAGCCCCACTCTGCCATTGGCCAGCCTCAATGAGGAAGAGAAACTTGGGAAGAGCAGGAGGAGGAGGAGGACCTCTGGCCCAGAGGGAAGGGAAAGAAAGGGTCGTTTCCCAAACCCCTTTGGCTCTGAAAATGAGCAACAAGAGGAGGAGGAGGAGGAGAAGAAAGGAGGAAGTTGCCATTTCCAATATGCATTTCCCCCTGGATTAATTTTCCCATGTACTTTTCCCTCTGGATTAATTTTCCCATGTACATTTCCCTCCGGATTAATTTTCCCATGCTCCTTTCCCCCTGGCTTTAATTTTTCCATGTACATTTCCCCCTGGATTTAATTTTCCCATATACATTTCCCCCTTATTTATATATTTCCCCCTTATTTATTGATATCAGTCAGCTTTTGAGATATGGGCCCACTTTTTCTGAAGCCGAGAGAATGTGACTTTCCAAAGTGTCTTTCTGTGCGTTTTTTGTCCTTTTAATGCTGCCTTCTTGTGACAATGATGGTGGTGGTGATGATGGTAATATTGACATGAGTCAGCTTCTGAGGCACGGCCAATGCAAGTTGCTCTGATTTTTACAAACTCATGCCCAGTGAAGAAAAACCAAAGTCCCTTGACCAAGTACACACTTCTGAGAAGTACAGTTGAACCCAAGAGCAAATCACTTCTTGTTAAACCAGCTTGACATGTTAAATATGCATAGCCATGTGGACCCATGTTCAGTGTGAAACCCAAAGAGTTTGGTTATGCAGTAAGCCTCTGAAATATGCAAGAGGCCATCTTAAGTAGAGTCATGTTCAATGCCCAAATGTGCTGTTTGGAATGGGGGGAGTGAGGCTGGCCAAAAGGAAAGTACATTTCTGTCTAGGAATAATGCCCAAATGTCCTCCATTTTGATCATGCCTAAGAAACATGCATTTATACTAACATTTTTTAAAAAGCATCAATTTTTTTGCATGTCCTCCATTTAAAAATGTGTCCTACATTTGAAAATGTTGTCCTATATTATTTATTTATTTATTTATTTATTTTGCTTCGCCCCCCCCAGTTGTCTGAGGGACAGCAAGCCTGCCCCCGGCTCAAAAAGGTTGCCTATCCCTGCCTTAGAGCTTGGTGGAGTCCTCTTCTTTGGAGGTCTTTCGACAGAGGCTGGATGGTGCTTGGAATGTGTATTCCTGCATGGCAGAAGAGGGTTGAGCTGGATGGCCTTGTGGTCTATTCCCACTCTATGATTCTCTAATTCTAGTGGAATTAAAGCACCATGATAATTTAGCATAAAAGGGACCTCAGTCTTCATAGAAAGGACAATGGATTCCGGTTCCTTACCCACAGAGGCCACATTCTGATAATTCTCCATCATCACATCACTGTACATCAGTCTCTGTTTCTTGGTCAACAGTTTCCATTCCTCCTCAGTGAAATAGACCGCCACATCTGCAAAGGTCACCTGCAACAGAATATAGCCCTCATCCAGAAAGTGACAAAGCAAAAGGGGAGGAAAGCACATGGTGCATCCCAAATATTATTTCATCCCTTGAGAATTCAGTCCAGGAAATAAACTTTAAATTCTGTCAGCAACAAGAAGAAAAAACCTACTGCCTTCGAGATCCAGTTTGTCTCGAATCCTTTCAATATAATATACAATATAATAAACAATATAATTTAGGCCATGGCTGGGATGTAAAGGATGGATTAGGATACTCACTATCCCAACACATACAGTACATTTTTTTTTATTTATTTTAGAATAAACATTACACAAAAGTGAAGAAGTAAAAAAACCAACATACAAACACACACGCAAACATATTTACAATACCTTATATAACACTCTAATAACAAACAAATATACTATTTACAAAAGATATTTGAAATCATTGCCTTTCTAGTCATACTTCCTTTACAATTGAGTATTCCCACATCTTGAAAAATTTTTTGTTTACTCCTAATATTTATGTTCTATCTTTATCTATTCCTGTGTTGACATAACCATATCACATAGCCTTCATTTATTATTTACTTTTTTTATTTTTATTTTATTTTATCATCTCTTCCTTCAAAATTCAATATTTTTAAGACATTTCCATTCCTCTTCTGTCTGATTTTTATCTTTTCCTCTTAATGTAGCTGATATTATATCCATATTTTTTGCCTCATATATTTTAATCAGCCAATCTTCTATCAATGGGTTAACAGTATTTTTCCAGTGTTGAGCATATAAAATTCTTGCGCATGTGACCATATATAAAATGATCCTATTGTTATTTTTCAAATATTTAAGATTGTGTGTTATATTTAATAAGAATAATTTGGCATCATATGGAAAATTAATGTCTAAGATGTCTTGGATAATTCTATGGATTTTTTGCCAATATTCCTTTGCCTTATTACACGTCCACCACATGTGGAAAAAATCTCCCTCTGGCTTACCACATTTCCAACATTTAGTATCTCCTGTTTTGTATATATAATGTATTTTTTGGGGAGTTAAATACCATCTATATAGCATCTTGATATAATTTTCTTTATAATTTTGACACAGGGTAAACTTATTTGTTTCTTTCCATGATTTTTCCCATTCTTCTGTTGTTATTGTTTTCTTAATATCCTGTGCCCATCTTACCATACTACTTTTGATGGTTTCATCCTCCAGGTCTCTTTCTTTTAATAATTTGTAATATTTCGATATATGTTTACCTTTCTCATCTATCATTATTTTGTCTATCTCATTATTATCCATTGTTAGTCCAAAATTTTTAATGTCTGCCTTAAAATGGCTATTTATTTGATTATATAGGAACCAATCTTTAATTTTCCCTATCTCTTTCAGTTCTTCTATGGATTTCATATTGTATATACCTTCTGATGTTTTGTTTATTATATCTCCATATCTTATCCACGAAGCTTCTTTATCTTTAGTTCTATCATAGTAAGCCTCTTGTATGGATACCCAGGGAGGGATGTTCTTATAAAATTGAAATCTTATTTTATACCAAACCTTGAGCAGAGATTTTCTTATCACATTATTGTTGAATGTACTGTTGTTTTTAGGTTTCGTGTACCACATATATGCATGTATTCCCAGATTTAAGTTATCTTTTTCAATGTTCAACACATTCTTATTATCCAATTTAAACCATTCTTCTAACCACTTGATACATACCGCATAATAATATAACTTAAGATTTGGTAGATTACATCCCCCTCTTAATTTATTCTCTGTCAAAAGTCTCCATTTAACCCTTGCTTTTTTCCCTTCCCATAAAAATTTGCTTAATTCCTTCTGCCACAACACAAAACAATTCTCATTGTTTATAATTGGAATATTAGAAAGCAAATACATCAGTCTGGGAAGAATATTCATTTTGATTAGAGAGACCCTGCCCAGAAATGATAATTGTTTTTTAGTCCATTTTTCTAAATCTTTTTTTAATTTCTGACCATGTTTTATTATAATTATTCTGAAATAATTCGGTGTTTCTTTTTGTAAAATATATACCCAGATATTTAACTTTGTTTGCAATGCTGAACCCTGATGTTTCTTTCAATTCGTTTTCTTCATTTTTTGGAAGATTTTTTGTAAGAATCATAGTTTTTTCTGCGTTGATTTTAAATCCTGCTAATGTTCCATAATCCTTAATCGTCTGAATCAATAATTTTATGCTCTTACTTGGGTCATCTAAAAAGATAATTATGTCATCAGCAAATACTTTTAATTTATATTCAATTCCTTTAATTTTAACCCCTCTGATTTCTTCTTCTTCTTTTATTTTATTAATCAAGATTTCTAGAATCAAAATAAACAGTAACGGTGACAAAGGGCATCCTTGCCTTGTCCCCCTTTTAATCTTAAAGCCTCTAGATTTCTCCTCGTTGATAAGTAAATATGCTTTTTGGTCGGTATATATCCTTTTTATCCAATTCCTGAACTCTTCTCCTAAGTCAATCCTCTTTATCACCTTAAATAAAAATATCCAGTCCACTTGATCGAAAGCCTTTTCTGCGTCAAGCAGGATACATGCTAACTTTTTTTCGCTATGTTGTTCATAGTGTTCCAAAATGTTTATGAATGTTCTTATGTTGCTTTGTCCATATCGTCCAGGTATAAATCCATTTTGGTCTTCTTGTATATATTCTGTTAGTATTTTTTTTAGTCTGTTTGCTAATATGGATGAGAAAATTTTGTAGTCAACATTAGTAAGTGAGATAGGTCTATAGTTCTTTACGTCAATGCGGTCTTTCCCTTCTTTAGGTATGACTGTTATTAGTGCTTCTTTCCATGTTTCGGGTATACCATGTTTATTTATTTCATTAAAGGTTTGTTTTAGTGGTTCTAATAATTCTTGCTTTAATTTTTTATAATAGATTACTGAAATCCCATCGGGACCTGGAGCTTTCCCCAGTTTTTGCTTCTGTATTGCCTCCGTAATCTCTTTGTCCGTAATTTCTGTATTCAAAGTCTGTTTTTGACTTTCGTTTATTTTTTTTAAGTTCGCTTTATTTAGATATTGTTTAATTTTCATGCTTTTACTTTCCATGTCTGTCTTGTCGTCATATAATTCTTCATAATACTTTGTAAATTTATCTATGATTTCATTTTGTGTAGTATATCTTTTATCGTTATATTTTATTTCATTAATAATCTTTTTTCTCTCATTTTTTTAATTTTTTGTGCCAATAGTTTCCCAGCTTTATTTCCAAATTCAAAATTTCTCTGTTTAATTGTTCTTATTTTATCTGTGATTTCTTTAATAGATAATGCTTTCAGCTTCTCTTGTAAAATTTCCACTTCTATCTTTAGTTTTTTATCTCCTTTTTCTTTCCATTCTTTTTCTTTTTGTTTTAATTTATTTTGTAATTGTGTCTCTTCCACCTTCATCTTCTTTTTCTGTTCAATATTTATCTTAATAAATATTCCTCTTGCTACAGCCTTACTTGCATCCCATATTGTTTTCATTGGCATTCCATCTGTCATATTTTCTTCAAAATACCATTTCATTTCTTCTTTTACACATTTTGTTAATTGTTCATCATTTAACAGGTCTCCATTTAATCTCCAAGTATAACTCACTTTCTTTTCTTGTAAAGTCAATACTATAGGATTATGATCTGATACTGGTTTTCCTAAAATTTCAGACGACTGTATAAATGGTAATAAAGTTTTTGACACTAAAAATAAATCTATTCTAGCAAAAGAGTTATGCACTTCTGAAAAAAAAGTGAAGTCTCTCGCTTGACCATATTTATACCTCCACACATCCAGGAGATTTAGATCTTCTGTCATATGAAAAAATGTCTTAGGAAGTTTCCCTTGGTTTTTCTTAATGTTTCTTCCATCATTTGATTTTCTATCAATGTTTGGATTTATTACTGCATTAAAATCTCCTAATATTATAATATTTTCATATTCGAACTCCTGAATTTTCTTATGTAATTTATCAAAATATTTTTCTTTATTTTCATGAGGCGTATAAACTCCTACAACTAATGCTATGCAATTCCTTAATTTGACTTCTACTGCAATACATGTTCCGTTTTCATCGCTAAATATTTCTTTCGAATTATATTTTTTACAACACATACAGTACATTTAGCCACCAAAGAATTATAGTGCATTTAGACATTTCTTGCCACATTTCAGAGGCAAAAGTTAATTTTAACAAACTGTTCTGGGGAGCACTGTGGGCTTGAGGGCCACTGGGCCCACCCCATGTTTAGATCCAGAGATGTTCTCCCATATCCCCCAACATTTCACAGATGGGAAAAGGAAGACACATGTGACAAGCAACACAAAAAGGTGGTCAAGATGGCCAAAGTTGTTTATGAGGAAGATCAAACAAGCTAGGAAGGGCACTGCAGTTTGCTTTTGCTTCAGGCTCCTGGGAAGGGCAATATCCTGCCTCTTTCTTTCCTCTCCAATCCCCACGTTTGAGTTGATGGGATGCAAACTGAATGGCACTCAGGAGTGAGCTGAGAAGGGAGAAAGTGGGAGGAGGAGAGAGCAACCGGGACATTTTTAAAAGCCCTCAAAAAAGTGAGGTGACAGAGGATTAACCAGGACTGTCTCTGCTAAATTGAGAGTGTATGTTCTCTGTTTGCTTTCATGAATTGGCCCAGCAGTGACACAGATGAAACTAATAGTCAAGAACCTCGACTCACCAAAGAGTTCTTGTATCTCTGCATCCTCTTTCTCTTGGAGCCCAACTCCCTCCGCTTGAGCTCTGTGTCGGCCATCAGGTGGGCAGGGGTCCTGGTGATCTTTCACTTGGGTCACTTCCAGCAAAAGGTGCCCCAAAGCTGTGTCCAAGGGGGCCGAGATGAAGTTCCTGAGAAAAGAGACCAGAGATTCAAAAAAGGACTCAAATTGGATCTCCTATAAAGAATGAGTGCAAATAGATAGAACTGGTTATAGAATAAAGACACGAGAAGATCCTAATGATCAGGGTTATGATCTTTCATGGTTCTTTGACAGACAATTAAGAAAGCTCTTCCTAATGGATAAAAAACAATACAGTATTTGCAAATGAGACTCTGATCTGGAACAGGAAATAATGTTGAATAAAGATGCTTTATTAGCAAGACTTTATAATTGTATTCTTAAAATCTATACAAAAGAAGAAGTTATTAAAGAAAATATGATCAGATGGTCTCAAAACTTTGGTTTTTCAATTGAATTAGACCAGTGGGAATACACTTGGAAAAACAGATTGAACTATATTTGCAGCCAAAACATCAAAGAGAGTTACTATAAAACATTTTTGATGGTATTTTACACCAGAGAGAATAAGCAAGATGTATAAGAATTGCAGTAATTCGTGTTGGAAATGTGAAAAGGAGCAGGGATCGATCTATCAAATGTTTTGGACTTGTGGGAAAGAGATACAACTTTGGAAGTTGATTTATTTTGAAATTAAGAAAGTTGTAAATATATCTTTTAAATTCTCGATTGAAATGTTTTGCTTAATATAACAGAACAATCCATAGGGAAAAAATGGTAAAATATTATTTTATATGTTGTCATCTGCAAAAATAGTGTTTGCTCAGAGATGTAAAACTAAAGAAATACCTTCAAAAGAATATTGGATATTTAAGCTTCTGGACATGATGGAAATGGACAAACTCTCAAAGGAATTAGAAAGGAGCGTCAAATTTATATAAAGGAGACTGGAATAATATAATTTAATATCTCCAGAAGCATGGAGGGAAAATGCTACTTTAGGGATAGAACTAATGTAAGTTGAAGTATGTTAATTTATTCAAAGAAATATAACAGCTGTAAAACAGAAGTATCTTGGGAGGTTAATAGCCCAATGTTTAGTTTAATCCAATTAGAGTGATTTTGTATCAACTGTTTTACAATTTAAAAGAGGACTGAAAGAGAAAACAAATGATTCGTAAGGATAAGGATAAGTAGAACAATATATATTTACATTTTACTTATTAACAGATAATTCAAAAATGAATGAGATAGAAATAAAAGTTAGTCTGGAAGTTTGGAAGCAGCGGATGGTAAATGTGAATAATAGGTTTGTCTTTAACGCTCAGTGCTATGGAATCCTGGGATTTTACCTTTGGACACTTAGCCTTCTCTGCCAGAGAGCTCTGGTGCCACAACGAACTACAAATCCCAGGATTCCACAGGATGGAGCCAGGAGAGTTAAAGCTGCTTCCAACTGGATTATTTCTGCAGTGCAGATACAGCCTGAGTCGGTTGCAAAAGGGCAGAAGCACTGAAGTCTTGCTTTTACCTTCCTAATAATGGGTTTCCTTTAAAAGAAAGAAGCAGTTTGCTTATCTGTCTAATCCTTATTTTTGTTGTTCTTGTTTGTTTCTATGTTTATTTGGGAATAATATGAGTTATTCTGGTCTGCCTCCTTCCTTCTTCCATGAAAGTCTCTTAATAAGGAAACTTTGGAGACTTTTAAAACCTCCCAAAGGAGCCACGTTTGGCCTTTTTGGGGGGACTAGCCTCCTCTTAGAAGCCAAAGCCCAATGTTTGTGAAGAAGAAGAATAAGGCTTGTATTAAAACTCTCCTCCCCATTTCTGATCCCTTTTAAAACCCTTGTTCCCCAGAAAGAGCAGAGCTTTGTAATAAGAAAACCCTCTCAGAAAAGAGACTCAAAAGACCCACAAAGAGACATACACTCGGCCCCCGGGTTACGAAATTAATTCGTTCCGCCGCCATTTTCATAACCCGGAAGGCTTCGTAAGCCGAAAAAGCCATAGGCGCTAATGGGGAAAAGCCGCGATTCCGTGCGAAATAGCGCCGAAAAGCACCAAAATTTTCTTCGTAACCCGGAATAACCTTCGTAACCCGGAAATATTTTTTATTATTTTTTTTTCGTAACCCGGAAATTTCGTAACGCGGCGCATTCGTATCCCGGGGTAAGAGTGTACTTCCTTCCTTTTGGCCCAAGGAGCCTGGCCTCCTTCTGACTCTGGAGCCTCAGGAGAGAAAGAGAAGCCTCTGTTCAACTGAGGTGTCAGAGAAGGTTCTGGAACATTGTTCCCCAGAGTCACAAGAAGCACAAAATGGCCGCCAGAACACAAAATGGCCCTGGAAAACAAAATGGCTGCCTTTGTCTCAGCGCTTGGCAGTTGGCAGTTTGAGACCTTCAGGGAACACAAAATGGAGGATGAAAGGGCTCCAAAGTCAGACGGGATTTCCAAACCTTAACAACACCTAAAATGCCAAACCAAAAGACCATTCCTAGAGTTCCATAGCACTGAGCCATGGCCATTACAAGGGTGCAGAACAAGAATGCCCAACGATGGTGGCATTAAGGGTCATTAAGGTCTGGCGGTAGCTCCATCCCTCCTGCCCAGGCCTGATAATATCATCATCACCACCACCATCACCGTTGCTACTTTGTGAGAGCCACCATTAAAAGCATTACAATCCCTTTTGGGGAGTCCCACTCTCCCACCTTCAGAGAGAGGGTCATGCCTAGAAGGACTGCTGGGCCTCCTTCCTCCCCAACTTAATGGCAGTGGCCAAAGGAAAGCAGCACCAGCAGTAGACCCAAGCCAGGCCCAGCCAGACCTCAGGGCAGCAGTGAAGCCTAGTGGGTCCAGGCCTTGTCTCTCTGCTGTCACTCCACTCACCTCACTCCTTCCTCCCTCTTACACTGTGCTCCTCTCTCACTCTTCCGTGCGCAGAGCTAAATAGAGAAGCAGAAGCTCCGCCTCTTCTTGAGGCTGGCCAATGGGGGCAGGGGAGCTGGAAGACCCCACCCACTTCCCCAGATTCACATGTTGATTTCTGGCGGCCATTTTGTGCTGTTTGTGATTGTGGGGAACAATGTTCCAGAGCCTTCTCTGATTCCTCAGTTGAACAGAGGCTTCTCTTTCTCTCCTCAGGTTCCAGAGTCAGAAGGAGGCCAGGTTCCTTGGGACAAAAGGAAGGAAGTGTGTCTCTTTGTGGGTCTTTTGTGTGTCTCTTTTCTGAGAGGGTTTTCTTACACAGCACTGCTCCTTCTGGGTTTTGAAAGGGATCAGAAATGGGGAGGATAGCTTTAACGCAAGCCTTATTATTATTCTTCACAAACATTGGGCTTTGGCTTCTAAGAGGAGGCTAGTCCCCCCAAAAAGGCCAAAGGATCTCCTTTAGGAAGTTTTAAAAGTCTCCCCAGTTTCCTTATTTAGAGATTTTAACTCACGAAGGAAGTTGACAAACCAGACCATCTCATATTATCAAGAATGAAACAAACAAATATAGAAACAAACAACAAAAATAAGGATTAGACAAAAAAGTGCTTATTTTTTAAAAGTAAAACCATTATTAAGAGGGGAAAAAGCAGACCTGGGTGCTTCGACCTTTTTACAACCAGCTCAGGCTGTAACTGTACTGCAGAAATATTCAAGTTTGAAACTGTTAACTCTCCTGTCTCCATCCTGTGGAATCCTGGGATTTGTAGTTTGTTGGGCACCAGAGATCCAGAGCCACCCAAGGCAAGGCTCTCCAGGGATCTCTTGTAGTAATAATAATAATAATAATAATAATAATAATAATAATAATAATACTTTTATTTATATCCTGCTTTTCTGTTACAAGACAATCAAAGCAGCTCACAACATATTAAAATCCACATTTACAATATTATGTCCCAAATTCCCCCCCTTAAAACAGGATTAAACATGTACAATTAAAATATCTATGAAAAACACAATTAAAAAACACAATAAAAATATAACAAGGACAGAGCGGTGGGCTGATACATGATGTGGGAGGCAGTCATTCTGTGGCCAGGCACTTTATTCAGGAAAGGCCTGTCTAAGCTGGCAATTTGATGGATCTCGTCTGGCAGACCGTTCCATAGTTTGGGAGCAATTGCAGAGAAGGCCCTCTGAGAGGTAGCAGTTAGTCTGGTTTTTAAAGGCTGCAATAGATTCCTCCCAGAGGACCTAAGGGTGGATTATATGGAAGCAGGCAATCCCTCAAATAGGTTGGGCCCATGCCATGTAGGGCTTTAAAGGTTATAACCAACACCTTGTACTGTGCCCAGAAACTAATAGGCAGCAAGTGAAGAGATTTTAAGATGGGTGTTATTCGGTCACTCCTGGTTTTTCCAGCGACCAGCCTGGCTGCCATATTTTGTACTAGTTGAAGTTTCCGGACTAGACACAAGGGTAGCCCCATGTAGAACGCATTACAGAAATCAAGTCATGAAGTTACCAGTGACTGTACAACAGTTTCCAGGTCCTTTACTTCCAGGAAAGAGTGCAGCTGGCGTGTCAGCCGAAGCTGATAACAGGCGCTCCTAATTGTTGCATTCACCTGATTTCTCATGTGAAGCAACAGGTCTAGGAGCACCCCCAGACTGCGAACACAGTCCTTTGTGGAGAGCGTGACCCCATCTAGGACTGGAGCTTACAACCCTGTACCTGGTTTGGGGGTCCCTACTGTAAGTACCTCCGTTTTGTCTGGATTCAGCCTGAGTTTGTTTTTCCTCATCCAGCCCATTACCACTTCAAGACATTGATTGAGGGGAGAAATGCCATCTGTTGTCATAGCTGCTGATCGGGACATGGAGAAATATATTTGGTGTCATCAGCGTACTGATAACACCCTGCCCCATGTCTGCGAATGATTTCCCCCAGGGGCTTCATATAAATGTTGAACAGCATCGGGGACAGTATGGCGCCTTGAGGGAAGCCATATTTAAGATCCGTTTTCAAGGAGCGACTGTCCCCGAGCATCACCCTCTGGAATCTACCCGAGAGGAAGGACCGGAACCACTGGAGTGCAGTGCCACCGATTCCTAACTCTCCCAGGCGTCCCAAGAGGATGTCGTGATCAATTGTATCGAAGGCTGCTGAGAGGTCTAGAAGCACCAACAGGGTCACACTTCCTCTGTCAATGCCTAGCTGAAGACTGTCAGCCAGAGCAACCATGGCAGTCTCCACCCCATATCCCGTCCTGAAGTTGGTTTGAAAAGGGTCTAATTAATCGGTTTCATCCAAGATGACTTGAGTTGAAAGGCGACAGCCCTCTTGATCACCTTGCTCAAAAATGGCAGATGGGATACAAGCCTGTAGTTCTTCATATCCAGGGGGTCCAGGGAAGGTTTTTTTCAGGAGCGGTCTGATAACCGCCTCCTTTAAGCAAGTTGGAACACAACCTTCCCTAAGGGATGCATTGATGACATTTCTAAAAAATGCCATCAAGGCATCACCCCCCTGGACGGCCAGCCATGACGGGCAGGGATCAAGGGGACATGTCATCTTCTTCACATTTCCAAGGATCTTGTCCACATTATCGGTATTCACAAGCTCAAACCGATCCAGTTTAACCTCAACAATGGGTTCACTGGACACCTCATCAGTCGATTCTGCTGCAATCCCAGCATCCAAGTCGGCTCTTATCTGACAGATTTTATCTGCGAAGTAGTTGTTAAAAACATCACAGCAGGCCGTTGTCGGTTTAAACAAAAGGTTCTGCACAGGTGGAACCTGTGTCAGTTCCCTTACCACCCTAAACAGCTCTGCTGGACGGGACTCCGCAGATGCAATACGTGTAGAGGAGAAAGATCTCTGCGCTGCCTGTATTGCCTCTCGATAGGAATGAAGGAATTTCCTATGACGAGTTCTGTCAGATAGGAGTCGAGTGTCACGCCAGTCGCACTCTAGTCGTTGTCCAACCCAGCCTCATTTTCCTGAGATCTTCAGTATACCATGATTTACGATTAGGAGCGAGTTGGAAAGGACGCTTGGGAGCAATTGTGTTGATGGCCCTGGCAATATCGGTGTTCTAGGTATTAACTAGAGCATCGACAGAATCACTGGCATTACCAACCAAGGAACCCTCTAAGGCTTTCTGGAATCCAATTGGTTCCATTAACCTTCGAGGGCGGACCATTCTAATGGGTCCTTCACCCCCGACAGGGCAGACTGTGGCTCTTAGTTCAGCCTTGACCAGGAAATGATCCGTCCATGACAGTGCGGTGGTACTAGTTACCTCCGCCCACGGATATTTCTGCTCCGTACTGAAGACCGCATCAAGGGTATGACCTGCGCAATGTGTTGGCCTGGAAACCAATTGGGATAGGCCCATGCCTGTCATGGAATCCATGAACTCCCGAGCCGCACCTGTTAAACTGGTCTCGAGTGGGATGTTGAAGTCGCCCAGAATTATAAGTCTGGGCGACTCCAACAACAACTCCGAGACTAGCTGTGTCAACTCGGATAGGGAGTCTGTTAGACAACGGGGTGGACTGCATACTAACAGAATCCCTATACTATCCTTGGTTTTCAGGCTGAGGTTGTTAAGGTTGGGAAATCCTGTTTGGGGTCACTTCTGACTTTAGGGGCCTTACATCCTCCATTATGGGTTTCCTGAAGGCCTCAAACTGCCAACTGTAACGCACTAAGGTTGAGGTGGCCATTTTGTTTTCTGGCAGCCATTTTGTGGTCCAGCGGCCATTTTGAGACAGGCCCATTGTGACCTCAGTCTGATGCTCCTTACCTGAAGCATTGATAGTGTCCCATTGTGATCTCAGGCTGATGCTCCTTGCTTGAAGGACTGAGACTGGCCCAATGTGACTTCAGGCTCATGAATAACTGAGACTGGCCTATTGTGATCTCAGGCTTATCCTCCTTTCCTGAAGGATTTAGATGGGACTATTGTCACTTCAGACTGGTGCTCCATACCTGAAAGAATGAGACCGGCCATTACATCAGACTGATGCTCGTTGCCCGAGAGACTGAGATTAGCTCATTGTGACCTCAGTCTGATGCTCCTTACCTGAAGCATTGATAGTGTCCCATTGTGATCTCAGGCTTATCTCCTTTCCTGAAGGATTTAGATGGGACTATTGTCACTTCAGACTGGTGCTCCATATCTGAAGGAATGAGACCGGCCCATTACCTCAGGCTGATGCTCGTTGCCTGAGAGATTGAGATTGGCCCATTGTGATCTCAGACTCAAGCTCCTTGCCTTAAAGATTTAGATAGGACTATTATGAGTTAAGGCTGGTGCTCTTTACCTGAAGGATTGAGACTGGCCCATTGTGACTTCAGCCTGAAGGACCTTCTCTGAAGGATTGAGACTGGCCCATTGTGACCTAAGGCTGATGCTCCTACCCTCATGCACTGAGTCTGCCCTTTTTGATTTCAGGCTGATGCACCTTGCCTGAAGTATTCAGATGGCGCTATTGTGACTTCTTCAGGTTGCTGCTCCTTACCTTAAGCATTGAGACTGTCCCATTGCAATCTCAGAATCAGAGAATAAGAGAATCATAGAGTTGGAAGAGACCACTGGGGCCATCCAGTCCCCCTGCCATGGAGGAACTCTCAATCAAAGCATAGTGAGAGATGGCCATCCAGCCCCTATTTAAAAACCTCCAAGGAAGGAGACTCCAATGCACTCTGAGGAAGGAGTGTGTTCCAATGTCCCTCCTAATGTTGAGGTGGAATCTCTTTTCCTGGAGCTTGCATCCATTCCTCCGGTTCTTGTTCTCTGGAACAGCAGAAAACAAGCTTGCTCCCTGAACAATATGGCATCCCTTCAAATATTTAAACAGGGCTGTCATATCACCTCTTAACCTTCACTTCTCCAGCCTAAACATCCACAGTTCCCCAAGTCGTTCCTCATAGGGCATTGTTTCCAGACCCTTCACTATTTTAGTCGCCCTCCTTTTAACACACTTCAGTTTCTCAACATCCTTTTTTAAATTGTGGGGCCCAGAACTGGACACAGTATTCCAGGTGGGGCCTGACCAGAGTAGAATACAGTGGGACTATTATTTCCTTTCATCTAGACACTTTACGTCTATTTATGCAGGCTAAAATTGCATTTGCCTTGTTAGCTGCTGCATCACACTGTTGACTCATGTTCAACTTGTGGCCTACTTAGACTCCTAGATCCCTTTTACACATAGTTTCATTCACCCAGGTGTCCTCCATCCTATATCTGTCCATTTCATTTTTCCACCCTTAATGTATACGTTACATTTCTCAATGTCGAATTTCATTTTGTTTCCTTTGGCCCAGCTTTCTAGTCTATTCAGATCATTTTGAATTTTGACCCTGTCCTCTGGTGTATTAGCTACTCCTCCTAATTTGGTTTCATCTGCAAATTTGATAAGTATTCCCCCAATTCTGTCATCCAAGTCATTGATAAAGATGTTGAATAGCACTGGGCCCTGGACAGAACCCCACTGGACACCCCACTGGTCACTTCTCTCCAGGATGAAAAGGAGCCACTGTTGAATATCCTTCGGGTTCGGCCAGTCAACCAATTAGAAATCCATGTAACAGTTGCCTTATCAAGCTTGTTTCATGTTTGTGTTTTCTATACTCTTTAATTTGGTTAACTATTAAGGGACATAGCTATGAGATTCTATGATATGGGATGCACTATAAACCTTTTAATAAATGAGCTTGCATTGCAATCCTATATATTCATATTATCAGACATAACTCCAGAGAAAGTTAGCCTTTTGGATGCCACAAAGTTCCTCTCCTTCTTCAGAGCAAGAAGCAACACCTTCTAGAAGATAAAGCAAAAAGGCTTCCAAAACAACTGAAGCCTTGGGCAAGTCACATTCTCTCAGCCTCAGAGGATGGCCATGGGAAACCCACTCTGAAGAAACCTGCCAGGAAAACCCCTTCAGAGACTCCCATAAGGTCACCATAAGACCTGGAAACAACTGGAAGGCAGACACCAAGAACAACATTGGGAAATAGGTGCAAGCCTTGCCTTGGGAAAGTGTAAGGACTGGGCTCCAGTCAATGGAGGTCTTCTTCAGGCAGTAAAGGGAGGTTTATGCAAATGCAGAATGACATCACTGCTACGGAAGG
>JACSCI010000125.1:31715-42090 GCA_016801065.1 Sceloporus tristichus | reverse complement strand
AGGAGAGAAGCCATACAAATGCCAGCATTGTGGGAAATGTTTTTCTCTGAAGCAAAACCTAGTGAGACATCAGAGAGTCCACACAGGAGAGAAGCCACAAAAATCCCAGTAGTGAACTACAGTAGAGTCTCGATTATCCAACCTTCGATTATCCAACATTCTGGATTATCCAATGTCACTACTCAGTGATTTCTTTACATTTTCAGAGGACTGAACTGTTTATACAGTACATATTGTACATCACAATGTTGATCAGTGATTTCTTTACTGTTTATACATTACAATGTTATTCCTATAATGTTACTGCAATGTTACTTTTATTGTTACTGCAATAAAACTTCAATACGTTTGCAATTCATAGTGATTTCAAGGCTTTTCTTGGACCCTCCGGATTATCCAACATTTTCGGCTATCCAACTATCAGCCCAACCGTTTATGTCAGATAATTGAGACTCTACTGTAATATTATTTTTGTCAATAAGGAATATAAAAATATATTTTCAATCCAGTGGTGCTAAGAAAAGGCCTTTGTGACTTTGCTTGTAAGGTTTGTCTATCTCTATGTCTATGTTCTAAGGTTGTATTTTGTTAAGTTTGGGTTTTTATTGGTAATAGTATATGTAGATAATTATTTGGGTTGTAAATTGTGGGTCGTGGTATAGATTAGGTAGTGGGGGGCTGGGATTTGTTATATATGAGTTATGGGAATGATAGCTTTTGGAATTTGTGGGATGTTGGCTGAAGAAAGTTGGGGGCCGGTATTAAAAGAAAGGGCTAGTTTGTGGGAATTGCGAAGGGGCCTTGTTACCTGTGGGGCATAGACTGTGCGAATTGGAGGTGGGGGCTATATTTGGAAGAGAGTGATAATTTAGGTTTTGGGGTTTTAATATATTGTTTGGATTGGAGTGGCAGTTCTAGATTAAACACTGAATTTCTATGTGTTCTTAATAAAGTTATTTGCTGTTTCAACAAACTGGACTCTTTGAAGCACAGAAGTTCTGAATTTGCCCAAAACTGAACCTTTCTTGTCTCCTCAGTCCTCAGCTCCATTCCCAGCCATAAGAACAGCAGAGGCAAAGGCAAAGACAAACATACACACACACAGACAGACAAACATACAGGATACACAGAGAGAGCTTTATTTCCAAATCAGAGCCTTCCTTTCCTGACTTTCCCTCCTGAGTCCAGCTCTGCACCTTGGGCTCCATTGCTGTCTCCTCAAAGGAAGAAAGGAGGGAAGGAAGGGGAGGCCACTGAACCCCCGGCGCATACCTTCCTTTCCCACAAAGGCTGCCAGCAGAATAAGCAGCAGCATCTAGGCCCTAGCAATCCCTGCGCATGCTGAAGAGGGGCTTTTGGGGCCATATGCGCATGCACAGTCTCAGCCCCTGAAGCCATGGCTGCCCTCACAGTCTGTTTTGAGGGAGGGAGGGAAGTGGGGAGAGCCCTTCAGAGGAATGGCTGGAGCGTCTTATGGGGGGGGGCTCTTGAGGGGTTATAAGAAGGAAGGAAACCCCTCTTTCCCCCCCCCAAAGAATCCTCTCCCTCTTTCCTTCCCTGCCCCCTTGGGGGATTCCTTGGGGGCCAGGTACTTGGGGGTTATTTTGAGAAGAGAGGGCGGGGGGACTCTTGGAGGGATGCATGGCCATGGAGGGGAGTGAGATCCAAAGGTAAAAAGGGCTTTGAGGACCTCCCTTCCTCCTGAAAAGTGGGGCAGAGGACAGACCTTCCTTTCTGATGCCTCATTTGGGGAAGGGTTTTGTGCCAAATAGAAAGCATCACAAAGGATAGGGTTCAATAGCATTGGAAACAACATTGGGGGGGGAGTGTTCTCTGGAGTCCTGGGGGAGGGGGATCTGGGGGGGGGGAAGAGGAGCCAAAATGTAGGCAAAAGCCAAGAGGAGGGAGACAGAGGGACCTCAAACCTCTGGCAATCCCCTGGCAACCTGGGAACTAGGTTTATAGGCCCACAGGATCCGGAATAGGCACCCTCCCTCACATACTTACCTTTTCCTTCACAACCACCCTGCAGAGGAGGACCAACAGAGAGACCCACAGCCCCAGAAACATCCCCCTCCCGGTTCTTGGAGCATAGCGAAAGGGCATTAGAGCCCCTTGAAGAGATGTTATTATTATTATTGTTGTTTCTTTATATTCCGGCTTTTCTCAAAGGAATCAAAGCAGATTACAGTAATAAAATAACATACAATTTCAGAAATACAATTAAAATTCCAAACACCCCCCCAACCCTCCTCCCAATTATAAGTGCATTAATCAACACCTAAAAAGCTATTAAACAGCAAGAAAATGTAAAACATTCCAAACACAATACAGTAAAACAGTTTTTTCGGATAAGAAATAGGTTGTTTTCTGAAGGGGAGGGGGAGGGCAGGAACGATAGATGCATCAATAACAATTTCCATAACAGTAACGATGGCAAGGGTAAGGGTCAGGGGGAGGGGGAGGCAGCGCATGTACTACTGTTTCAAGGTCTCCCTGCTCCAGGAAGTGGCTCATTTGGAGTATCAGCCGAAGCCGATAACAAATGCTCCTGACTGTCGCATCCACCTGAGCCGTCAGATGAAGTAATGAATCCAGGAGCACTCTCAAACTGCGGACAGAGTCTTTTAGGGGAATTATGACCCCATCCAGAACTGGCTGACATAACTCCATTTCCAGTTTATGGGTCCCTATTACAAGTACCTTCGTTTTACCTGGATTCCATTTGACTATGTTGAGATAGCAGAGTGAATGGAGGGGGAGATAGATATTTGTCAGGCTCCTAATTGTAGCCCCTTTTGCAACACAAAAGGCAGTACTTTGAAAAAGGAGCAGCTTTTATTGAAGAAGATACATGCAATAGAAGTGACTTTTTTGTCAGGAATGAAAGTATAAACATCACTTTTATAACCATATCAATTAAGCCCACCCTATTAACCAATAAAGCTAATTAATTGGATAGCCTGTTCCCGCGCAGTGTTCTCCCATCCAGGATTCATGATTAACAATATATATAATATGAAACCCCAGCAATCCCAATCTAATATGATAATATGAAAATATAATAAGCATAAACTCATAACAACATAATACAATATAACAATATCAATAACTCTCTATGTTCTCCCTTCTTTTACAGAGACCAGTCTTTTAAACCCAAGCTTCTGTTAGAAGAATGATTCCCACACATTCCAATCCTAGCAAACAATTACATTCTTTAGCCAGGATCTCCCTTCCTCTTGCTAATATATTCTATTAAAGCCCATATTAAAACATATTATTTTAACCCACCATAAATCCCATCTATCTTAACTCTAATTTAAACCTACACCTATAACCCTTATGGCATGAATTCCTAAACGAATAAATGCACGAATAGAGGGATTCATGACATATTGTGACTTCAGGCTGGTGCTCCTTGCCTGCAGCAATGAGATGGAACCATTTTGAATTTAGACTAATGCTGCTTACCTGAAGGTTTGAGACGTGGCCATTGCAACCTAAGGCTGATGCTTCTAGCTTGAAACATTGAGACTAGCCCATTGTGACTTTAGTCTGATGCTCCTTGAATGAAGGATTGAGAAGGTACTATTGTGATTTCAGGGTGGTGCTCTTTACCTGAAGGACTGAGACTGGCCCATTGCAACCTCAGGCTGATGCTCCTTGCCTGAAAGGTTGAGATGGGAGAATTGTGACTTCAGACTGGTGCTGTATACCTGAAGCATTGAGACTGGCCCATTGAGTGTCAGAAACAGTGTATAAGGGTTCTGTCACAAAGAGTAAAAATATTAGGGTTTGATTATTAGAGTTAAAGTAGGAGTTATAGTTGTGGTTCATAGTAGGTAGTGTAGAGTGATGGGTTATAGAAAGCCTGTAGTGGGATATGTTAGAAAGACAGATGGAATGGCTTTTAGATGAAGGAGGGCGTTTGGAAAGACGGATGAGGTTGCAGCTGGAGACTGGTTATCAAGGAGGAGTGAAGCTGGCTTGGGAAGACCGCTCTTCAAGGTGAGGCTGTCAGGAGAAGGGAAGGGAAGTATAGACAACCTTGGTATCTATGCAACCTCTGCTTGTGTTGCTTAACTTGGGAATTGGGGGCTGGCTTAGGGAGGGGTTGAGCAAGTTCCTTTGGACTTCAGACTTTGCAAAAAGGTGTTAATGGATGTTTCTGCCTGGATTCATCAATAAAGCTTCTTTTGTTTCAAATGGGTTTTATTTTTTGAGCACAGGACTGACTCTAGATCTCACATTGCAAATTCAGGCTGATGCCCCTTGTCTGAGAGATTGAGACTGTCTCATTGTGAGCTCAGTCTGCTGCTCCTTATCTGAAGGATTGAGACAGGACTATTATGACTTCGGAAAGATGCTTCTTTCCTGAAGCACTGAGACTCGCCCACTGTGACTTTAGTCTGATGCTGCTGATCCAGATTCTGTTTAAAGGCCTCCAAAGAAGGAGACTCCATCATTCTCCATTGAGGGAGTGTGTTCCACTGTTCAAACAGCTCTTACTCTCAGGAAGCTCCTCCTAATGTTGAGCTGGAATCTCTTTTCCTTTGGAATGCATCCATTGCTCCAGATCCTAGTCTCTGGAGCAGCAGAAAACAAGCTTGCTCCCTCATCAGTATGACATCCCTTCAAATATTTAAACAGGGCTTTCATATCACCTCTTAACCTTCTTTTCTCCAGGCTAAACAGCCCCAGCTCCCTAAGTCTCTCCATTGTGGTGGCTCTCCTCTGGACATACTCCAAGTTTGTGAATGTTGATCCTGTCCTCTGGGGTATTAGCTACTCCTCCTAGTTTGGTGTCATCTGCACATTTGATAAACATGCCCTCTATTAAAGCAGGGCTGCACAAGTTGTGTCCCACCAAAGGATGAAAAACGAACGACTCGACAGAACGGAAATACTGAGTAATCATATTAATTCCCCAATAACGAAACAAGAGGTAGAAAGAGTAATACAAGATTTAAAAGGATTTAAATCTCCTGGCCCAGATAGATTCACATCTATATTTTATAAAACCTTTAAAAATGAACTGAGTGAGCATTTGTCTAAAATTACAATGAAATATTGGATAATAAAATAATCCCAGAAACATGGAACCTATCTGAAATTATATCAATACTTAAACCCAATAAAGATCCGGCCAATTCTGAATCTTATCATCTGATCACATTAAGCAATCAAGATTATAAAATATTAATGAAAATCCTAGCCAAGAGAATAAAAGAATATTTACCTACTTTAATTAAAGAAGAACAACATGGATTTGTGGAAGGCAGATATGTTTATGAAGCGATAAGGAATATATTTAATATACTACATCATGCCAAACAATACAAAAATAAATTAGCTTTGATAAAACTAGACGTTTACAAAGCATTTGATTCAATAAATCCTGAATATCTATATAAAATCTGTAGGGATTTTGGATTAGGGAAAAGGTTTAGTGAAACCCTCAAAGAAATATATAATGATATAGAAACACAAATCATGATAAATGGAGAGAAATCAAGAAAATCTAAAATGAAAAGTGGAGTAAGGCAAGGTTCCCTCTTTCCCCTTTATTACTTATATTAGGAATGGAAGCGTTTGCAAATATGATTCGGGATCAGAAGAGATAAAGGGACATGAAATAGATGAAGAAGAGATGAATTTGGATTCATTTGCAGATGATGATCCTCTGATAATGACACAGAAACCGAATGAAGCTGTAATCAAGTTACTGGAAATATTTCAGACATTTGAAAACATTTCTGGGCTTAAATTTAATATGGATAAATCAGAGATAATGTTTATGAATACGAATTGGCCGGAAGAAAAAGAAACCCAAATTGTCTCAGGATTGAAATTGGGGATTAAAATGTGAGATATTTAGGTGTAAATTTACCAATTAAGTTAGATAATATTCTACAAGGTAATTATAATCAATTAAGGGGGAAATTAATAATCAGATTTCTAAATGGACAAGTTAAAATGGGAAAATGTTAACAAAAATTAGAGTGTTTAAAAGGATGGTACTATGAAAGGTTTTATATTTATTTCAAAGTATCCCAGAAATAATTCCTAGTAAAGTTTTAAAGAAATGGAAAAGGTCAATATTAAGATGGATATCAGGGAATAAAAAAGCCAGGTTATCTAAGGCATTATTATATGAGCCTCAAAGTAATGGAGGATGGGGAGCTCCATCCCTCGAATGATACTTTGAGGCGGTTCAATGGCTAAGAATGATAGAGGCAGAATATAACCATGATATAAAGTGGGTTGAATTAGAAAGACAGAGCAGTCAAATGGAGAATGTCTCTGTCTTTCAGGGGAAAATATGGGGGAGATATGAATTTTAAACATGAGGACACTCTGAGGGCTGCCATTGGCTGGAATCCCCGCCCCTCCCTCCATCCCTGGCCCTGATTGGCTAGAATCCCAGTCCCTCCCACCATCCCTGGCCCTGATTGGCTGGAATCCCAGTCCCTCCCACCATCCCTGGCCCTGATTGGCTGGAATCCCAGTCCCTCCCACCATCCCTGGCCCTGATTGGCTGGAAACCCCATCCTTCACACCATCCCTGGCTATTTTGTGTTCTGGCATCCATTTTGTGTTCCAGTGGCCATTTTGTTCCAGAACCTTCTCTGAGGCCTCAGTTGAACAGAGGCTTCTCTTTCTTTCCTGAGGCTCCAGAGTCAGAAGGAGGCCAGGATCCTTGGGCCAAAAGGGAGGAAGTGTGTCTCTTTGTGTGTCTTTTCTGAGAGGGTTTTCTTATTACACAGCTCTGCTCCTTCTGGGGAACATGGGTTTTAAAAGGGATCAGAAATGGGGAGGATAGTTTTAATACAAGCCTTATTATTATAGTTCTTCACAGACATTGGGCTTTGGCTTCTAAGAGGAGGCTAGTCCCCCAAACAAGGCCAAATGTAGCTTCTTTGGGAGGATCCAGTTTCCTAATTAATAGATTTTCAGGGAAGGAGGCAGACCAGAATAACTCATATTACCAAGAATGAAGCAAGACTTAGGCGCTTCTGCCCTTTTACAACCGACTCTGGCTGTATCTGCACTGAAGAAATAATTCAGTTTGAAACCGCTTTAACTCTCCTGGCTCCATTTTGTGGAATACTGGGATTTGTAGTTTGTTGTGGCATGAGAGCTCTCTGGCAGAGAATGTAAAATCCCAGGATTCCATAGCACTGAGTGGTTAAACCAGTGTCAAAGTGCCTTATTTCTATAGTGCGGATGCAGCCTTCTTGGGAAAAGGGCTGATGATGGGGAAAAGCGCTGGGGAACTCTGGAGGTTTCAGCAGATGATTTATTTATTTATGATGCACTCATTTCACATCTAGATACAGGGACATAACCAGGGCCCTCTCCAATTCCCCATCCCCTAATCCCCCACCACTCTAAGAAGGCATGGCTTATCTGTTGTGTAGGGGAGCTACAGTGAATCTATGCTAGCTCCAGGGGGCTTTGTTTGGTGCAGAGGGAGGAAGGGGACATCCACCTCTGCATTGGCCCAAAGGAGCCATATGTCACCTGCATATCTCACCATCAGGATGCTATTCTCTGTGTCTTTGAGTGCTGCAGGGTTTCTTGCCAAGCCAATCCTAACCCTGTCTCTTGTCTCAGGAACCTCATCTCGTCCTCCTTGTACACGGCTTTGGGCTTCTCTTGCTGGAAGTGACCAAGTGCAGGGCCACCAGGACCCTCTGTCCATCTGATGGCCGACACAGAGGCCAAGCGGAGGGAGTTGGGCTCCAACAGAAAGAGGCTGCCAAGATACAACAGCTCTTCAGTGAGTCACTATCCTATTAGCTTCATCTGTGTCGCTGCTGGACCAGTTTGTGAAAAGAAGCAAATAAAATACAGTCGGCCCTTCTTATACACGGGTTTTTTATACAGTACATGGATTTAAGCATACACAGATTGAAAATGTTCCAAAAAAGTATAAATTTACCTCGATTTTCCATTTTTTATAAGGGACACCATTTTGCTATGTTATTATATGTAATGGGGCTTCAGCATACACGGATTTTGTTATACACGGGGGACCTTGGAACCAAACCCCAGCGTATAACAAGGGTCCACTGTACTATCAGAGTTTGGCAGAGACAGTCCTGGTTAATCCTCTGTCACCCCACTTATTCAGGGACTTTTAAAAATGTCCCAGTTGGTCTATCCTCCTCCCACTTTCCCCTTTCTCAGCTCACTTCAGTTCAGCTCAAAAGTGGGGAGAGGAGAGGAAAGAAGGAGACAGGATATGGCCCTTCCCAGGAGGCTGAACCAGAAGGAAACTGCTGTGCCCTTCCTAGCTTGTGTGATCTTCCTCATAAACAACTTTGGCCATCTTCACTGCCTTCTGGGTTGCTTGTCCATATGTGTCTTGTTTTTCCCATCTATGAAATGTTGGGGACCATGGGAGAATGTCTCTGGATCTAAATATTGGGTGGGCCCAGTGGCCCTCAAGCCCAGAGTGCTCCCCAGAACTGTTATTAAAAATGACGTTTGCCTCCGAAATCTGGCAAGAAATGTCTAAATGCACCATAATTCTTTGGTGGCTAAATGTACTGTATGTGTTGGGATAGTCAGTATCCTAATCCATCATCAATATCCCAGCCATGGCCTAAATTATATTGTTGATTATACTGCATATTACATTGAAAAGATTCGAGACAAACTGAATCTCAAAGGCAGTAGCTTTTTTCTTGCTGACAGCATTTAAAGTTTATTTCCTGGACTGAATTCTAAAGTGATCAAACAATATTTGGATGCACCATGTGCTTTCCTCCCCTTTTGCTTAGTCACTCTGTGGTTGAGAGCTATTTTCTGTTGCAGGTGACCTTTGCGGATGTGGCTGTATATTTCACAGAGGATGAATGGAAACTGTTGACGAAGAAGCAGCGAATTATGTACAGTTCAGTAATGATGGAGAATTATGAGAATGTGGCCTCTGTGGGTAAGTAGCTGGAATCCACTAGCATTATAAAATCATAGAGTTGGAATAGACCACAAGGGCCATCCAGTTCAACCCACTTCTGCCATGCAGGAATACACATTCCAAGCATCATCCAGCCTCTGGTTCAAGACCTCCAAAGAAGAGAACTCCACCAAACTCTAAGGGAGTATATTCCACTGTCGAAGAGCTCTTACTGTCCCAAAGTTCCTCCTAATGTTTAGGTGGAACCTCTTTCTCTGTCGTTTGCATCCATTGTGGTGTCTCTTTTTCTCTGTAGCAGCAAAAAGCAAGCTTGCTCCATCCTCAGTGCCACCCTTTCCAATATTTGAACATAGATATCATATCCACTCTTAACTTTTTTTTCTCCAGGGTAAACATACCCAGCTCTCTAAGCCGCTCCCCATAGGGCTTGATGGTTTCCAGATCTTTCACCATTTTGGTTGCCCTCCTCTGGCCATGTTCCAACCTATCAACATCCTTTTTGAATTTCGGAGGCCAGAACTGGACACAGGATTATTCCAAGGGAGGCCTGACCAAAGCTGAATAGAGCGGCACTATTACTTCCCTTGATCTAGAAACTATACTCGTATTGATGCAGCCTAGAATCACATTGGCCTTTTTAGCTGCCGCATCACACTGTTGGTCCAAGTTCAACTTGTGGTCTACTAGGAGTCCTAGATCCCTTTGAAACGTACTTTAATTGTGATAGCAACATCCTGTAGAATATTTGAATTTGTAGTTTAGTGAGGCACTATTGTTCTCCACTTCATAAGGATTCCAAATACTGCATTGTAAACTGCCAATTGTCAGAAGCAGGTTCTGTGGTTCATCCAGAATGGTATTGGTGTTTAGGGGGGATTGTTAGTAGTTTAAATGCTAGTAGTTTTAAGTAGTTGCTAAGGATATTGGGGCCTAGAATGGCTTTGGAGAAGGGAAGCAGTTGTGGAGGCTATTAACTGCCTGGTCTGTGAACTCTGGGTGGCAGACATGCCCCCAGAGGGGAGAGGCCCACGTGAACGATGGAAGAAGAAGGCAAGAGGTACCTTGGCAGCCGGGCTGGTTAGGGGCTGAAGGGGAGGAAAAGGGAGGAGTGTGAAGGTAGTTAACGACGGAGGGAAAGGGTTTAGACACTTCAGAGACAGCTTAGACTTATTAATGGACCCTTCTGCCTGAGTTTCTCAATAAACCTTTTGGTGGAAGCAAAGGACTTTTTAACTCTGAAACTAAGTTCTGCCCCCAGATATCTCACCAATGCTAGGATTTTGTAGGAAGACAGCATGGAAATTACCAGTAATGCGTTTCTCATTGAAATGGTAGCACATCTCTGAGTATGTTTCCTTTTTTGGCCCTCTTCCAGCCTTTTGAGGTTCTGCTTCACTTCCCAAAAGGGATGCAATGGGATACTGAGGCACAAAACTTTATTCCTATTTT
>JACSCI010000125.1:13234-31615 GCA_016801065.1 Sceloporus tristichus | reverse complement strand
GGCTGTGATACAGCGAAGGAGCGAATGTGAAAAGCAGAAAGGCAGGAAAGAGATGGTGATGGTGAAATACTGAAGCAGTGCAGATGGGCAAGAAGGAAGGTTGGAGAGCGGAGGGAGAAAGGGAAGGAGATTACGCTTAAGAGGGAGATGAAATGCACAGATATAGGATGGGGGACACCTGGCTGAATGAAACTACGTGTGAAAGGGATCTAGTAGTCCAAGTAAACCACAAGTTGAACATGAGTCAACAGTGTGATGTGGCAGCTAACAAGGCCAATGCGATTTTAGGTTGCATCAATAGAAGTATAGTGTCAGGATCAAGTGTAATAGTGCCATGGTATTCTGCTTTGGTCAGGCCTCACCTGGAATATTGTGTCCAGTTCTGGGCACCACAATTCAAAAAGGATGTGGAGAAAAGGGAGCATGTCCAAAGGAGAGCGACTAAAATGGGTGCAGGATTTGGAAACTATGAGGAACGACTTGGGTAACTAGGGATGTTTAGCCTGGAGAAGAGAAGGTTAAGGGGTGATATGATAGCCCTGTTTAAATATTTGAAGGAATGTCAAGCTTGTTTTCTGCTGCTCCAGAGACTAGAACACGGAACAATGGATGCAAATTGCAGTAAAAGAGATTCCACTTCAACATAAGAAGGAACTTCCTGACAGTAAGGTCTGTTCAACAATGGAACAAACTCCCTCTGAGATTTTGGTGGAGTCTCCTTTCTTAGAGGTCTTCAAACAGAGGCTGGATGGCCATCTGTCAGGGATGCTTTGATTCCTACATGGCAGAATGGGGTTGGACTGGATGGTCTTTGAGTTCTCTTTCATCTATATAATTCTATGATTCTAGGCCACTGGGAGCTAGGAGGGGAAGTCAGGAGCAAAGTCAGGATTTCCTAGCTCTGTTTGGAGAGAAAGGGACCTCTGGGAAGGGCCAGGAGAGGGGCCTTGGGGAATGGAAGGCAGCCACCAACCTCACAGATTATACTGATAATAATAATAATAATAATAATAATAATAATAATAATAATAATAAGCGTTATTTGTATTTACCCATCTCTCTCAATGGAGCGAGGCGGTATTACAACCGTAAAATAGCCACAAAACAACAATAGCATCCAATTTACACACAGTAAGACAACAAAACACTTAAAACTCAATTTGGGACAATTAAAAACATCATTTAAAATGCACAGTTGTGATCAGAAGTGGGATTTTCCCTTGAGTTCTTTAGAAGAGGTCAGCTGGGTAAGCAAGCCGGAAGGGATCTTTCTTAAGTCCTTTCTTGAAAGCATCCAAGATGGTGTTAAGACGGATCTCCTCCGGCAAGTTGTTCCATAACTTGGGGGCCATGGTTATATATGCTCTGTGAGAAGTTCTTCTTAGCCTGACCTTTGGGTAATCTAATAGATTCTTCCCAGATGTTTTGAGAGTGTGGGGCAGATGGTGTAGGGAGAGGCGTTCCCTCAAGTAGCTCAGGCCCAAGCCATGTAGGGCTTTAAAGGTAATAAGCAATGCTTGGTATTGCGCCCGGAAGCTAATTGCCAGCGAATGTAGGGATACTGGTGTTATATGGTCTGACCTAGATGTTCAGGTGACCAATCTGGCTGCCGCGTTTTCAACTAACTAAAGCTTCCGAACTTGGTACAAAGGTAGCCCCATGTAGAGCACTGAACTTAAGAACTGAACTTGAAATCAAGCCCTTGTTTTAATAAATATCAAGGGTTCCATTTAGCAATTATGAGCAATGTCTATGAAGAGAGGAAAGGGTAACACATAATTTCCTCTTTCTCTCATGTTTCTTTTCCAACCTGAGCTTGCTTAGCTCCGTAGTTGATTCCAGAGGCCCTTTGTCACTCAAAATGCTGGAGTCTGGGGAGGATACCCACAAGTACTATGATTTTAGGGGAATTTCATACTTAGCTCCAAGGAGAAATTGAGGCAACAGTGACCTCGGGATTCATCCCAACTATACCAGGCCTGAAAGCACACAGAACTCCAGAGGCATTTCAAATAGGTTTTTGTGTTTTATTTAGGGGGAAAGCAAAATACACGCATACACACACATTTACACATATACGTGTTCACGCGCGCACACAAGAACTGGGTAACAAAGGTGGGAGTGGTGAATAGTGTAAGGCTTTGCTAATGGTAATACATTACCTAGATGGATCTTGATCCCAATTCCTCAGGGTCCAGAAAGGGGAGAGAGGTCAGTAACTCCAATGGCAAGTGGGGCTGGCGAGTGAAGTGAGGTGTATAGCAATGTAAACCAACAGAGTGTCTGTCTGCAACTGGACTGACGCGGAAGAACAGCCAGTTGGGGCTGATATTTATACTGAAATTTTTGCTTAGCGGCAGAAACAGGACAGTCTCAAACGTTTAAATTAGGATGTTTCCTGGGTGGGGAAAGAATTTTCTCAAACTGAAATAAATGCAATGGATGCTTGGTGGAAATACTTCAGCCAAACAGCATTGTCACACCGGCTCTTAGGTCCTTCTTGGCTCTGAATTCTGGTCCCATTCACAAGCCAATGTATAGTACAGTCTGAAGGCAACACTCCCAGAGCTCAACAATAACATAGCAGAGTACAGAAGCAACTCTCCAGATATGTATTTACCACTTTCAGCACTTAGAAGTAACTCACACACAGTTGATTTCCTCCAAGTCCTTGGAGGTTCTTTATCTTGAGTTACAATATAAAACAAATGTTTACCAGCTCTCCTCTCTGACTTCCATCAACTTCACAACCTCTTCTAAACACAACACCAACCCACATCAAACCACATGTGAGCTGCATACTTTATTGGTTGTGAGTCATCTCCTGGTGCCACACAGCATGAAGCATCCTCTGCAGTTAGCTTGCATCATGCCATGTGCTCAGACTCAACACTCTATGGCAGTCTCACAGGAAATGATGCCACTTTTCAATTAAAATAGTTTTACATATATTTAATGGAATATTTTTCAATGGCCTGACTATCTGCTTCTACTGATTTCTTCATGGCAGTTCCCCTTCAATCTCTTCTTTGGTAGGTCCTATGAGTAAGGATACAATGATTATATGGATTTGGGGGCATCCAGAACAGGGTCATGCTCAGGTCTCTCACTCCAATGTTATTAATTTAATCTCAAATAGAGAGGGGTGAACGTGGGGCTAAATCTTGGGGTAACACTTTCCTCTCTTAACACTGAGATTCAATCTTGTCCGTCATTGCCCCCCTTTACAGAAGAACTTGTCAGTCATCAGAGAGTCCACATAAGAAAGAAGTCACATAAATGCCAGCATTGTGGGAAATGTTTTGCCTATACGTCAGTCCTTGTCATGCATCGAAGAGTTCACACAGGAGAGAAGCCATACAAATGCCAGCATTGTGGGAAACGTTTTTCTTTGAAAGGAGACTTAGTGAGACATCAGAGAATCCACACAGGAGAGAAGCCATACAAATGCCAACATTGTGAGAAATGTTTTTCTTCAAAGGCACACCTAGTGATACATCAGAGAGTCCACACAGGAGACAAGCCATACAAATGCCAGCATTGTGGCAAATGTTTTGCCTATACGTCAGTCCTTGTCATGCATCGAAGAGTTCACACAGGAGAGAAGCCATACAAATGCCAGCATTGTGGGAAAGGTTTTTCTTCGAAGTCACACCTAGTGATACATCAGAGAGTCCACACAGGAGACAAGCCATACAAATGCCAGCATTGTGGGAAAGGTTTTCCTCAGAAGTCAAACCTAGTGACACATCAGAGAGTCCACACAGGAGAGAAGCCATACAAATGCCAGCATTGTGGGAAAGGTTTTTCTTCTAATTCAGACCTAGTGAAACATCAGAGAGTCCATACAGGAGAGAAGCCATACAAATGCCAGCATTGTGGCAAATGTTTTGCCTATAAGTCAGTCCTTGTCATGCATCGAAGACTTCACACAGGAGAGAAGCCATACAAATGCCAGCATTGTGGGAAATGTTTTTCTCGGAAGTCACACCTAGTGATACATCAGAGAGTCCACACAGGAGAGAAGCCATACAAATGCCAGCATTGTGGGAAAGGTTTTTCTTCTAATTCAGACCTAGTGAAACATCAGAGAGTCCATACAGGAGAGAAGCCATACAAATGCCAGCATTGTGGCAAATGTTTTGCCTATAAGTCAGTCCTTGTCATGCATCGAAGACTTCACACAGGAGAGAAGCCATACAAATGCCAGCATTGTGGGAAAGGTTTTTCTTCAAAGGCACACCTAGGGACACATCAGAGAGGCCACACAGGAGAAAAGCCACACAAATCCCAGATATGAACTAACACTCTTTTTGTCAGTTAGGAATGGAAAAAATATATTTTCAGTCCAGTAGTGCTAAGAAAAGGCTGTTGTGGTTTTGCTTGTAATGTTTGTATGTCCATATGTCTGTTTAATTTTTAAAGTTATATTTTGTTAAGATTAGGTTTTAATTTCTAATAGTATAGATAATGGCTTTGGGTTGTAAATTTGGCTGGTGATTGTGGGTCATGGTATAGGTTAGGTAAATGGGGGGCTGGGTTTTGTTGCAGCTGGTTAGAATAACTATGAGAATGATAGCTTTTTCAATGGGATGTTGGGATGTTGGTTTAAGAAATTTGGGGGCAGGTATTAACACAAATGCTAGTTTTTTGAGATGACAAAGGGGAACTTGTTACCTGTGGGTGATACACTGTGGGAATTGGAGGTGGGGCTAGATTTGGAAGAGGGTGATGTTTTAGGTTTTGGGGTTTTAATGTATTGTTTGGCTTGGAGTGGGCAGTTCTAGGCTTAAACATTGAATTTCTATGTATTCTCAATAAAGTTCTTTGCTGTTTCAACACACTGGACTCTTTGATGCACAGAAGTTCTGAATTTGCCCAAAACTGACCCTTTCTTCTCTCCTCAGCCCTTAGCTCCATTCCCAGCCATAAGAACAGCATAGGGAAACACACACACATACACACACACACACACACACACACACAGGATACACAGGGACAGCTATATTTCCAAACTAGAGCCTTCCTTTCCTGCCTTTCCCTCCTGAGTCCAGCTCTGCACCTTGGGCTCCATTGCGGTCTCCTCAAAAGAGGGAAGGGAGGCTGCTGAACCCCCGGCACATACCTTCCTCTCCCGCAAAGGCCACTAGCAGAATAAGCAGCACCAGCTAGGCCCTGGCAATTCCTGTGCATGCTGAGGAGGGGCCTTTGGGGCCATATACACATGCACACGAAGCCATTGCTGCCTTCACAGTCTGTTCTGAGGGAGGGAGGGAAGTGGGGAGTGACCTCGTTCATTCAGAAGAATGTTTGGAGGGTCTTCTGGTGGTCCTTTGCGGGGTTATAGGAAGAAAGGAAGCCCCTCTTCTCCCCCCAAAGAAAGTCAGGGGTCCTGCAAGGCCTCCTCTCCCTCTTTCCTTCCCTGGTCTTTCCTCGGGTATTCTTTGGGCCCCATGTTCTTGGGGAGTTATTATGAGAAGAGAGGGCAGGGGGGTACCCTTGGAGAGAAGCATGGCCATGGAGGGGAAGGGGATCCAAAGGTAAAAAGGGCTTTGAGGAGCCCCTTCCTTCCTGTAAAGTGGGGCAGAGGAGAGACCCTCCCTTCTGATGCCTCATTTGGGGAAGAGTATTGTGCCAAATAGAAAGTATTGATAGGAACACAATAATAATAATGCTTTCTTGCTTCTGTACTTAGCTTTGCAAAAGAATCAATAGTTACAGAAGGCCCATAGATTGAGCCCACAGAGTAAAGTGCAAATGGGCTGTGCTGGCCCCTACCCTTCCTTTCTGTGTGTGGCCGTAAAACACACTCACATAATCACCCCCTCCTTCCTCTGAAGGGCTCTGGATACAATGGCCTGTGTTTAGCAAGTGGCCTTGAGGAGTTTAGCTAGCTCTAAGTATCTCTTTTGCAGTAGCTAGCTATCTATGTACATTCCAAGCTCCAAGCAGATGTAATGCCAAGAAGAAAATACAGGACCATTGAGTGAACAGTGAACGCAACCAATCGCTTGTTGTTTAGAAAACAGCCCTCTGCGAAGGGCATAAAAGGGGGGTGACAAGAAGCCATCGGTGCTGCAGCCTTGGTGACACCTACGTTGGTGTGCTGCTGCCCTGCGCAGACAATAAAGCGTTTTTTATTCTAGCCAGTTCGGTCTCCTTGACTCTGCTTGTCCTCTGGCAGGCCATGGGCCTTCGGGTTCATGGGTTTGGGGTCACCCGCTACATTTTCTGGGGGCTCGTCCGGGATCCCCCCTGCCGTTTTGGAGGACGGAGTCAGGGAAGAGGGCATTAGCCCCGCCATTCTGACACGACCCCGGCGGACGACGGGACTTCTGTGCAACGAGAGGGGCCCCAACTGATGACCGTTGGCAGTCCTTGCGCCGTCCGACGTGGCTGTCCCAGTGTTAGGTGCCGAACCAGGTGGCCAGAATAACCGCTGTGGGACGACCGGTGCACCGGAGGAGGAGGAGGAAGAGGCAAGTATGAAAACAAGAGAAATGTGTTAATCAAATGTGGGAGGCTTTTGTGTGCAAGAGTGCATGATCTATGAGGCTGGTACGGTTTCTGTCGCTTGCCATGATCGTCTGGGGGCACAGGCTACCAGTCTGAGTGTTCAAGTGGTTACTTCCCCCATTTCCTTAAGTAACCACGAACTCCCTGTCAACCCTTGTGTGAATGGTGATTTATGTAACGCGGTTGGGAATAAAGAAAAGAAAAGAAAAGAAAGTCTAGACAATAAAGATAGGTTGTAACCTAAGGAAAACTGCAGTTAAAGTCGGTCTAGGTGAGGGTGATCCGAGACCCTAGTTACCGCAATGGGAGAAAAAGTACATTTCGGCAGGCACCGAAAAGCAGGGAAGTTGAAACAAACAAGCAAACCTTTTGTATGTTAGAATAGTCACTTGTCCCTTTAGATTCCCCCTGGCCAGCTATTGTGTCCTTAGACCTAAAACTTATAAAGAAAGTGTTAGCCTTTACAGCAAAGTACTGTACCAATCCAGACTAATGCATGGTACAATGTTGTAAAAGAAAATCTGCCATGGTTAAGAACAATGTTGCATGGTAGTTAAAATACAAACTACATGAGAGAGAAAAATCTACAATTCTGTGATTCTTCATGTGCTAAAGACATGGAGACCAATTGTGAAGGAGACTGGCAGCAGTGATGCAAGTTTGCCTGAGGCAAGAGGAAGATTCAAAAACAACAACAACAACAGAGAGGGTTCTCGAGTTTTGTGATCTATGGCCCAGTGAATGAGAACCTGAAGGAAAAAACAGAGACTGAGTAATAAAATGCTAAGAGTTTTAATTGTAAAATAAGACCCCTTTTGCCAACCTATTGGAAGAGATTAAAGTTTATACAATCCACTGAATAGCCCATAAGTTCCAAAATGCTCCTGGATGCCCACAGTGCCTTTGAAACAGACTTTGCCTGAAAACTAGAAATTTGGGATGAAATTTGAAAATGCCTATGTCCGTTTGCTCTGAGGACTGTGTTAAAATTTAAAAGGAGCAAACAGAAGATAAACCCAGGAGCATGGGCAGAAGAAAGATTAAAAGCCTGGAGTGTTTAAAATGAAAAATGGAAAAATGGGTGTTAGAATAATTTAAAAACACCCAAATGGACTGTGTATATAATACAGTATAAGAAGAAAAAAAAATCACATTAATGAAATACCAGTTTGTGTAAAAAACACTCCTGTTAAAGAAAAATATAATCCCAATCTGTGTGAGTTTAAAGGAACTATTATTATTATTATTATTAACCTTTATTTATAAAGCACTGTAAATTTACACAGTGCTATACACTATAATACATACAATGTACAACAAACTTCCACAGATTGAGTTAGAAAACAGAAGAGTTTTGCTGTCCTAAAGTAACAAAAGAACCTAAAGTAACAAAGCAGGACAAGCTTGAAATTTGGTTGTGAGAGCAGTAGAACAACCACATTTAAAGAATAAAAGACAGGTTTGCAAAGTTATGCAGAACACATGAAAGAACCAAGCATGTTTGTAAAAGGAAAGAGACTCACAAGAAGCCTTTGGATTGTGGAAATCCAGGCTGAGGAAGGGTGTATGCATGGAGGCCTGAGAGAGGAATCCTGAGAGAGAAATCCTGAAATACAATACAGAGCACACAGCCAACCACCCAGAGAAAAGCAGGAGACAATGAGGAAATAAATGGGACAGGATTGCTAACAGCTTTTTGGGAAAACTTTCATTGAGCAATTTAAAAAGGAAGGAAAAGTTTCCTTCTAGAGAGCGAAGGCTTTCTTTTTCCCTGCCCCCCTTTATTTTTGCCATGGAGGATGAAAAAAAAATTACTTTCAGTTCCTCAAGGCAAGGCCAGAGATAAGACACTGTGTGCACTACAGAGAGGACAAAGGAAGTTTGTTTTAAGAAAGCATGAGAGAAAGAGAGAGTTCTTGCAATACCCTAAAAGTGAACACTAGAGGCACTAGACAGTTAACAAGAGTTCCAGAGCATAACAAGAGTGCTATTTTAATGAAAAAGGAGATGAAGTTACCATTGCAGAATAAGTTTTAGCTGCACTTGATAACAGCAGCAGCAACTACAACAATAAAACTACAGAGAGACATCTTGCTAAGTTGAAAGAGTCTGAGAAGGATTTCTAACAAACAAAGGCATTTCCAGACTTTAAAGAGTTTTTTTTTTCAGTTCTTGATGAAACTTCTTGCTTTTTAAACTTTTGATGTTTATGAAATTCAACCACTTTTGAGAGTGTTTGGGACTGTTTGGATTTTGATTTTTGATTTTTGGGAATAGAACACTGTTTCATCAATTTAGTGTTTTTGAGTTTTGGAAGTTGTAATCCTGAGTGAGTTTTAAATGTTTTATAACCAGTCCTGAGAAGATTTGGTAAAACTAAAGAAATAAAGACTGTAAGAAAGGACAGAGAACTGATCCTAAGAAGACTGTTATAAGTGGAATATATAATATAGTAATATATATAATATATATCACCATAGCTCTCAGAAAGGAAGTAGACACATGATGCAAAGGATCAATGATGTCTCACAAAAGAAAGTTGACAGCCGCAGAGTGTTTTTGGAGCACCTCCAAAATGCTTATTGTCAGTATAGCCCCCCTGGATCCAGAAGAATAAGACAAGTAGTGGTCATGAGCTATCTTTCCCAGTCAGCTCCAGATACCTGGAAGAAGTTGTAGAAGGACTGAGGAATGTCCCAGCCTTGGCAGACAGAAGTTTAAGGAACAGTGAGAAGCAGATGCAGGAAAAAGCAAGGAGGATGATGTGTCCCATTGGACTGGAGAGGCCAGATGAGAGTATGTGGAATGATGATGCATGAGGATGAGGAAGAAGGCGTGGATGCGGAAAGGGTGCCATGAATTCAATGCTAGAGCTCCCCTTCTATTCCGCTTCCTAGGATGTTCCTGCCATGGTAATGAGAGATGTGGAGGAAGAAGAAGACTAAAGTAGAAAACAGAATACAAGAGTCTTAGCAGACAGCTGGTGGCAAGATACTGTCAAATATGGATTTTAAACCTTGCTTCTCTGGTGAAGACACTGTATGACATGTTAAAAGGGAAAATCACTAGAGTCTGCACCTTTTTTTGTGGACAGGCAAACACCAAGAAGACAACTGTAGCCCACCTGTTTTAGGATTACCAGACACCAGCAGACCTAGCATCTTGGTTCCTGGAATAAGCCTGTAGCCTGTTTCAATAAAAATAGGGACCCTGTGAGCCAAAGATAGCCAGGCTTTCTCAGAAACATTGTGGCTATTTCTCTTTTGTTGGAAGAAGCTGTCAAACTTATTTATGGACAAACTGTTAAAGTTATCAGCTTACATTAAATTCAAGCCCTGTTGGAAATTTAAAGGCCTAAGTAGAAGACAAGTTTGAGATTGGAGAAATAATAATAATTTTATTACAGCCATTTGGTCCGCACAGTTAAAGACTGAGCCATGCTTAACTCAGCCACACTGTTTCCCATCCCAGAAGGCTAGGCCATCCCAACTTGGTCCAGAAGTTGTCATTTACATGTACAGCCTGTGTCACTTAGGAGAAGAGACACTGAGATATTTGACTGAACAAACTGTGTGTGTGTGTGTATATATATATATATATTGACTGGCTCTCAAGTATGTGCAGAGATGCCTCCAAAGGTTGTGTGACCAGAGCTAAGTCAAAACCCCTACAAGAGACCTGTGTTACAGCCCGAAGTTGTACTTGAACAAAAGGTGCTAGAAAACTAAACTAAATTGGGTTAAGGTTTTACCAATGGCATTGTTAAAAAGTCAGGTGTACACCCACCAGGTTTTTGGGATTGTCACCATATGAAATGGTGTATGGTAGACCACCCTTGGGAATCCATTTAATGAAAGGAGACCCTGAGCAATTGGAGAGAGTGCAATTGGAGAATTGGAGAATTGGAGGAGTGCAATTATTGGGAATGGTGTTAAAACAATTATATCAATTTGTGGGTGAAATCAGATACCCCTTTTCTGTCACTGCTCTTCACCTTTTTCTCCCCAGGAGAATCCGTATGGTTGAAGGATCGGAAGAGCAACTTGTTGGGACCACAGTGGAAAGGACCTTGAGACCACTCCCACTGCAGTAAAGTTGGTTGGAAGTAAACCTTGGGTCCACTACACTTGCATCAAGAAGGACCACACCCAACAGAGACCTGTGTGGATCATACAGACCAATAAAGACAATCCTTTGCAGGTAAAGATCACCAAACATCCTACAGATGGAGATGGAGGAAGGGGCAGCATCGCAACATGAGCCCCCCTTCCGAGGTCATGATGCTAAGATCAGCCTCGAAGAAACAGGAGGAGTGGCTTCCGAGAGCCATTCTGAAAGGCAGAAGGGACTTATGGGAAACGGGATGTGTTGCACAATTGATGTAGAAACACCAACACAAACATTTTCATCACCCCCACCTATATGCCCACCTTCATCCAGATTAAGTTGCCTCAGAAAGTAATTCCCTTTTGGTATACTCACAGAAAATTGGGAACGCTTTAAATGTATCTGACTGCTGGGTGTGTCACCAAATGCCCCTTGACTCACACACTGGGATGCCCTTTGAGGTAATACCACTGAACTCTGATGAATTGGCCAGACCATATAGACAAGACAACAGTACGAGCTGGAGTTGGATAAAGTCTGAACCCTCCACCCAAGGGTACTATAGGATTGGTCAAAAGGTAGGACAATGGTGCTGGCAATGCAATGAAACTGCAGGACCCAGAGTGGGCACCAGTAAATGTGAAGTCAATATAAAAATAAATGGGGTATATATCAATGGTAGCTGGGTGGCAGGATACACCTTGCAAAATCAGAATGTAAGTGGTTATTATGCATCATGGACAATGACTGCATCGTGTAAAAGATCGTTCCCTGCCTTAAAAGGACATTATTTCATCTGTGGGATACGTGCATAAAGCAAGCAACTTGTAAAAGTTTATGCCCCAATGAGACACTGGAGAGGCCATAGAGGCCTACTGAATGCAGTATATAACTGCAGGCGGTGGTAGAAATCATGGCAAATGAGACAGATGAAGCCCTTTTTGACCTAGCCAAAGAACAGAAAGAAATCAGAAAAATGGTGTTGCAGAATAGGCTAGCACTGGACACCATGTTAGCCAGTCAGGGAGGAGTGTATACACTAATAAAACAGGAGTGTGGTGTATACATCCCAGACAATGAGGAAGACATAAGACAACATGCTGACAGAATAGCAAAAATAGCAGAGGTTCCTCACATGGGAAAAGGATGGAATCTATGGGACTGGGTGACATCTTGGTCGCCAGACTTTGGATGGCTAAAGGGCTTGGTTGGAACAGGAATAATTGTCCTCGCAATAGGGCTATTGTTATGTATGTTAGTGCCATGCTTATTGCAATATATAAAAAGAAGTATTACTAAGGCTACTGCAGGCTTTGTAGCAAAAGAAATGATGATAATGAGGGCATATGATGAGCATTCATAGTGAAACTTGTTTTCACAACTTTCAAGAGAAAAAGGGGGGAATGATAGGAACACAGTAATAATAATGCTTTCTTGCTTCTGTACTTTGCTTTGCAAAAGAATCAATAGTTACAGAAGGCCCATAGATTGAGCCTACAGAGTAAAGTGCAAATGGGCTGTGCTGGCCCCCACTCTTTTTTTCTGCGTGTGGCTGTAAAACACACTCACATAATCACCCCCTCCTTCCTCTGGAGGGCTCTGAATACAATGGCCTGTGTTTAGCAAGTGGCCTTGGAAGAGAACAGGATCAGTCTAGTTAAGTATCTCTTTTGCAGTAGGTAGCTATCTATGTACATTCCAAGCTCCAAGCAGATGTAATGCCAAGAAGAAAATACAGGACCATTGAGTGAACAGTGAACGCAACCAATCGCTTGTTGTTTAGAAAACAGCCCTCTGCGAAGGGCATAAAAGGGGGGTGACAAGAAGCCATCGGTGCTGCAGCCTTGGTGACGCCTACTTTATTATTATTAACCTTTATCTGGAGACATGGAGTGGAGTGCTATCAGTACGCTGATGACACCCAACTATATTTCTTCATGCCCCAGACCTCTGCATCCACTAAGGAAGGCATCTCCCCTCTGAATGAATGTCTTGGAGCAGTAATGTGCTGGATGAGGAGAAACAGATTAAAACTGAATCCAGATAAGACAGAGGTACTTGATGGAGATCCTAATCCAGGTATGGATATTGTCAACCGGTCCTGGATGGGGTCACACTTCCCCTAAAAGATTGTGTTTGCAGTTTGGGGGTGCTCCTGAATCCGTTGCTCCAGATGTGAGTTCCTATAGATGTGATGGCCAGGAGTGGCTATTATCAGCTTTGGTTGATATGCCAACTGCACCCCTTCCTGGAACCTGTAGACCCGAAAACTATCATGCATGCTCTGCTAACCTCACATCTTGACTTCTGTAACGCGCTCTACCTAAGCTACCCTTGTACCAAGTCTGGAAATTTTCAACTAATCCAAAATATGGCTGCCAGAGTGGTCACTGGAAGATCTAGAGGTGACCATATCACACCTATATTAAAATCTCTTAATTGGCTGCCTATTAATTTCAGGACACAGTACAAGGTCTTGGCTATAACCTTACTTACGGGATTGCCTTCTCCATACAATCCGCCCCACACATTGAGGTCCTCTGGTAAAAACCTTGCTACCATTGCCTTCTTCTGAGACTGAGAAAGTGTAACTTGCCCAAGGGCAGCCAGTGAGTTTCTATGGCCGAGTGGGGATTTAAACTTTGGTTTCTCAGAGTACTTAGGCCAATACTCAAACCACTGTATAATACTTAGTCGTAGGGGTCTCTTTTATGTCCATATTTATTCAGAAGAGCCTTCCTTTGAGGCTGAGAGAGTGTGATATAGGCAAGCTCACCCCTGGATTTCCAAGGCTGAGTGGGGATTCGAATCCTGGTCTCCCGGTCCTAGTCCAGCCCTCAGTTCATGGCACCATGCTGTTTCTCTTTCAGACCTTTCTTGCTGGCTAGACGTGGCTCCAGCTTAATCCCAGAAGATGGACTGGTCTGCCTTTCTGTTTAGATAACATAAAATTAGATTGTTTCTGGATTAGCTGTGGAGGCTCCCTGGGATGCCAGAGGGAATTTCTAGAGGTCTGCTTGCAATCTGGGACTGCTTTGTTTTCCAGCTAATTTCCACAGATGTTTGTCCATGGATTGAAGCATCCAGACCTTGAAAATAGTTTCAAAATTTATCAGTTCCAAAAAGTAACTCTTTTTATTTTATTTTATTTTATTTTATTTAAGGGACACTATTTTAGTATGCCCTTGTATTTAAGGTACAGTCGGCCCTTCTTATACAGGGATTATTTCATGCACAGATTCAAGGATACACGGTTTGAAAATGTTAAAAAAAGTATAAATTTCAAATATCAGACCTTGATTTTCCATTTTTTATAAGGGGCACCATTTTGCTATGTCATTGTATTGAATGGCACTTGAGCATACACAGATTTTGTAATACAGAGGGGATCTTGGAACCAAACCCCAGCGTATAACAAGGGTCCACTGTAACTTGAGCATGCATGGGTTTTGGCATCCACCGTGGGTCCTGGAACCAAACCCCAGCGTATACCGAGGACTGACAGTACTTTTATTTCACATTCTCACTGACTTCCTCGGAATCTTCGTATATTCTTCTTGAATAAGATTATTGAAGCCAGAGATTCCCATTCCACGCAAAGGCAAGCATTTCTTCTAGCACTGTCCAGAGAACCTCAGTCATTGACTATAACTCGGTGTGAGAGATCAGGAAGGGAGACGGCCCAGTGCCTGACTGGCCTAGGCCAGAAAGATGGCCAAGGGCATTGCCAGGAGGGTGCGGGGGGTGTCACCTGATACGCTGGTGAAAAGGGGTGCTGAAGTTATGGGTCTGGCAAGAGAAAGTGAGCCTCGCCCTCTTCTGATTGTCCAGCAGCTCCGCTGGACCCGAAAAGGCTGTGGAAGAGAGGGATGATTGATGAATGATTTGCACAAATATACTAGGAATGCCTCTGAGTGTGGCAGCTCTTCTCTGGCTCAGGCGAGGTCAAGCGTGAGGGTGGCAGGAACATCATCCTGGCAGAGATGCCAGTCCTGAGCTGATTGGCCAACAAATTTGGGGGCAAGCCACCCCCCACAAACTCCTTAAAAGCAACCCTGCCTTTCCAACAGGGATGGGAATCAGGTAGATTTTCAGATGTTGATGGACTGCAACTCCCACTCTCTCACCATTGGCCAGGCTTGCAAGAAGCTGCTGGGAGCTGCAATCCAGTTCTATCCAGAGGAACAGGTGATTCTGGCTCCTTTTCTCCATCGCACTTCCCTCTCTCTTCCTCTTCCCAATATGGGTGCCTTCCAAATGTGTTGCCCTACAACTGCATCTCACCAGAAGCACCTCAAACCTCACAGCCAATTGGCCCTACAAGACTCTGCAGGGAAGGTCTCTGGGAACTTTCCCCCTTTGGGGTTTGAAATGACGGTGGCGCTCCAGGTGAGGGCTTGCCATGCTCTGCCGCCAGGAGCCAGGCCTGTCCTCTGAGGTGGAGGCTGAGATCCCAGGGACAAGCCAGGGCTGCAGACACTGTCCAGATCCTCGGGAGGTAAGCCTGCAGCCAGTCCTAGGGTCAGGTTCCCAGCAGCAAGGTTTCCCTCCTCCTGAGCCAGATTGACTGGGGCCTACTCCCACAGAGAGACCCCAAGAAAAAGAGAGACAAGGGCATTCTCTATGGATAAGTAGGAAGCCAACAGCTAGAACATGAGAGTCCCAGATGGGTTAGAAATATCCCAGCACCTCCCTCAGTCCAGCATGGTTGAGAACCATCCGTGGTGCTTGGGAGACACCTTGCTCTTGCCTTGAATGTTGGCTGAATGCCTGTTACCTGGAATTCTGCTCAGACCTGGAGGACTCTCAGATTTCCCCTTTGAACCTGATGGACTGGAATGACTGAAGCCTCATGATGAGCGTGGACTGGATTATACCACCACTGCTTTTGCTACACAGGACTTGGTGAGACAACCATCCCTTCTCCCTTTCACTCAGTGCTTGAAACACTGAGATTCTGGACTGAGGGTTGGCTAGCCTTGCAAGGGCAAAACAGGACAGAGCTGGAGGTGGCTCTGGGAAGAGTGGATCCTTCTCCTCCTCTGCTTTCACCATCATTCTTCCACCCACCCACCTTCTGTCTTTTCCCCAGCCCTGGGAATGCAGGAGTGGCTAACAAGAATTAAAACCAATGCTGACCAAAGAATATGCAAAAACATAAGTAAAGACCTCAAAAGGTTATTCCTAAAACTCAATTAAACAAACTCTCCACAGAATTAAAACCACTAAAAACAAACCAACAAAAAGGGGAAAGATACCCAAACAATAACCTTCCCTTATAGTTCATTGCATTTGTCATCTTTTTCTCCCTTAATCAATTTTCCAAAGAAGGACAAAGGCAGGATCAGAAGAAGTCCTCCTGAGGACACTCTGAGGGGCCATCATTGGCTGGAATCCCAGTCCCTCCCTCCATCCCTGGCTCTGCTTGGCTGGAATCCAAATCCCTCAATACATCCCTGGCCCTGATTGGCTGGAAGGGGAAGCAAGGGCAAGATGGCAGGAACCACGGATCAACTAATCACTGAAAACAGAGGATTGTACATAACTGACCCCCATTGCATCCCAGTCTCTCAAATTCCCAATGGCTCCACTTCAAAAAAAGAGGGCTGAACATTTACTGTCCCCAAGGTCTTCTTTCCTCCATTTTCTTCCTCGAAGGAGGAACTGAGGGTAGTTTCTCCTCTCTTCCTTCCTTTGGAGGCCATCTTGGTTCTTTGCACACCTGCAGAAAGTACAAATGGAGGTGTTTTACATGGGCAACATTTATGCAGTCTTCCATGGACCACCAAAGATAGAATTCAATGGCTCTCAGAGCAAAGCAAGCCTCAACCTTTCCTAGAAGATCAAACAAATCAATGAAGCTATTGTACTTTGGGCAGATAGTTAGATGACATGAATCACTGGGAAAAAGGAGGATGGTCAGTAAAGTGGGAGGCATCAGGAAAGAGAAAGAGTGGATGGAGGTGGATTGAGTCAAGGAAAGGAAGACTTTCAGCTTGCAAGACCTTGTTCAGTCAGTTAATAACAAGGTCTTTGGAGTTCCCTCCTTCTTAGGGTTGCTCCAGAGAGAAGCCAACTGAACAGAACGAAGGAACAGGAAAAGGCTCTTGTCTTGGGTTCCTTCTTTCTTCATTAAGAAAACCAACCCCAAACCCCTCTAGCTGGGATTATGCACAAGGCTTGGTCCTAAACTAGGGGTGAGATTTCTTTTGGCCTCCAGGTGTCAGTGTACTACAACTCCCAGCATCCTTCTTTTATTTGTTATGCTGTCCAAGGGGATGATGGGAGCTGTAGTCTGTCAACATCTGGTGGGCGATAGGATGTCCATCCCAGTTGAAAGAAGACCAACAGTTTGCAATGAAGGAAAAAGAGCCAAAGCCCTCTCCCTCCAGGATCCAGCCTTTGGAGAGGAGTCTGGAAAGAGCTTCCACCCCAGAAATGGTCCTCTTTTGCCTGAACAGAAGCAGATGTATATATTCACACAGAGACACCCTTTGATTCCCCTCTGAAATCTCATAGACCCACAGAGACCCCCAAGAAGGAAGAGGAGGCCTGGCAGCCAGAGGAGCCTTTGGAGGAGGAGGAGAAGGAGAAAGGGCCTTCCTTGCTTCCAGCCCCAAAGCTGCCTCCCTACAGAAGGCCCTCCATCCCCCATCACTGGCTCCAAAATGGGGCTCTTCCCCTCCAGTCCTCATTCTCACAGAGGAACCAAACTGGGGAGTGCCCCATGGAGGCCCACCTTCCCTTCCCTGCCAAGGAAACCCAGAAGGAGCCCTTCTTCCTAAGCAGCCAATGACCAAACCCACCAGCCTTCTAGAACCCTATTCAGTCTCCAAGCCAACCGCTAACAATGGTCCAAGTTCAGGGCTGCTTTATTTGTCTGGCTGAATGCTACGGAATTCTGGGAAGATTCATCATCATCATCATTATCATAATCATAATTTCTGCAGTGTTTTTGAACCAGATCTGAGAGAGCCCTGCAGCCTGGATCTGCCCAAATGCCAAATATTGCCCTCTCAGCAAAGCCTGGAGATATTAACCTTTAAGGACCAGAGCTCCTCAAAGGCTGACTTTCCCAATCTCTCCTGAGAGACTCTCCTGGACCTAGAGCAGCCTCAAAGAAAGGGGACCCATTGAATGGGGAGCCCATGTCTTTCTGAGTCTGTGGGTCCAGAAGAAGAGGACTGTTTTCCAGGACCCTCTTCCTAACCCACAAGGCATCTCTTAGCATTTGCCCAACACTGCTCTTGAACATGCAAAGATCAGACAAGCAAGATCTGCTTTGCTGTTTGCAAAAAAAGATGGAAAAACAATGGGCCCTTGGTATCCTTTGGGATTTGGTTTGGATAGCAAAATCCATGGGTGCTCGTCCCATTGTATAAAATGGGTGACCTTGGGTAAGTCACACTCTCTCAGCCTCAGAGAAAGAGAAAGGGGAAAGTGGAAGGCAAACCTGAAGGCAAGGAAACCCTGGAAATAGGGTCACTAGACAGGAGTTCAAGGCACGCAGCACACCCCCAGCCCCCAAGGCACACTCTCTCAGCCTCAAAGGATGGCAATGGTAAACACCCTTCGACAAAACCTACAAAGAGACTCCTGTGACAGTGTTGCCTTAGGATCCCCAGGAAGGAATTGAAGGCACACAGTTCTCCCCCAAAGTCTGGGAGGAAAAGAGGAGGAAGGCTTAGAGCAGGGGTAGGCAACCTGCGGCCCGCGGGCCTGATGCGGCCCGGCGAAGCTTTGGGACTGGCCCCAGCC
>JACSCI010000125.1:0-13134 GCA_016801065.1 Sceloporus tristichus | reverse complement strand
AGTTTTGTGAGACACTGAGTCCCTCCCTCCCAACACTTTCTCATTTCGCCCAAAACCAGCGCAAAGCTGGCAGATGGAAAGAGGTTTTAAAGCAGCATTTAAATCGGCCATATTTTATTAAAAGACTAAATGTCCCAAATGCTATTATCAATTTTGTAGCTATTATTACAGAAAGACGTAGAGTGCAAACTCCTCAAGTACTTTTATTTTCTGGAGTGAGATGGGCTTTTCCAACTGACTCTCTGTGATGATCTCCGGTGGTCCAAGCAGCCAAATTGCGGCCCTGTAATAATAATAATAATAATAATAATAATAATAATAATAATAATAATAATAATAGTTTTATATCCCTCTCTTCAGCCAAGAGGCTATCAGAGTGGATTGCAAATTGCTAATTAAACATTTAGACATTATGGCTCTTAGCCCAGCAGACCCTTAACTTCCTTAAATAATGCTGCCTCCATCCAGTGAATTATAAAAGGACTTCCCTTAACCTTCACTGGGACCAGTTAAGGAACCTTATTTCTCCTTCTTTACTGATCTTCCCAAGCATCAACCGATCCAAGACACGTGTGAAAGGAGCATTGAGTAGTAGATACTCCAAGGACATATTTACTATAAATAACAAAATATAACTGAAATATAAGTCCTAGAAGATATTAATAATCTTGCAGGTACAATATTTGTAAGTATATAACATTCAATTCATACAAGCTATTAAAGAAATAAATAGACCTAAATGTCCAATTCTGAGACTAACTTCCAAGATCCGCTCTTTAACTCTCTCTCTCGATCTCCAACCGACACAATTCCCCCAACTGTCTCTTGGTCTCTCAGGCCTTATATCTCCTTCTCACGGAAGCTTCCAGAAGAACCTTCATCTTGCTCTCTGATTGGTCAAGAGAGCCTTCCGTAGCAGTGATGTCATTCTGCATTTGCATAAACTTCCCTTTACTGCCTGAAGAAGACCTCCATTGACTGGAGCCCAGTCATTACACAAACACTTCAAGGGTTTCTGCCTAACGACAACTAAACCGCTTCTAAACTGTGTCCAAACCGCTCCTAGTCTCCTGGACGCTCAGAAACTCCTCGCAAACAAAGCCGGAAGTAGCGTACCATAAGTGGAGAGGCGAGACGCACAGCTTAAGGAAAGCTAGAGCGTCCGGCAACAGCGCCATCTCTTTACCTGGAGCCATTGCAGGGGAATTCCCATCCTTGGAGCCAAATGGGGCAAAGGAGCCTGTCCTTTTTTTAAATAAGTCTTTTATTGAGAGTTCACATATTAATACATAACAATGCAACACTAAACACATGTAAAATAATCATCATCATCATCATCATCATCATCATCATCATAGGTTTGATTTTAACTACATATAATGACGACTCTCCATATCCTATATAACACTTCTATTTGTGTTATTACAAGATAAACAAATCAAACACACTATCAATTGGACTAAACAAACACATTTAAGACTAACGCATTTGACACTAACGTTTAACGAAAACAATAAAGAAAAAAAACATTTATCTAAATCTAACCTCAAACATTAACATCCAACCAAGACAACTAAACATTTAGACTAAAACAATTCTTCCTATCCTATGCATGAGAATAAAGCTTGTTATTTCCTTTAAATTGTAATATAAACTAGTTCGTTAGCTACATCTTAACTATATTATATATTTCTCAAAAAAACCCAAACTTTGTAAAATTTATTTGGCTATCTACTCTAATATTTATTTATTTATTTGTTTATGTAAGGTTATAGAAATTGTTACAATACTCATATAACTATATATGAGAATAGATATATTAAAGTAAACCTTCAATATTTATATAATTCATTCATATATCTTAATCTTTAAACCCTTCTGTAAGTAAGTCGTTTCTTCCTTGTTGTATATATATTAACACGTTCTCCCAGTCTCTGTAAACATCTTCTAGATTTTCGTCCTTCAATAGTCGTGTCAGTTTGTCTATTTCTGCCAATTCATAAATCTTTTCAGTCCAATCCTTTATATCTGGAATGATTTCCTCCTTCCACTTATGGGCTAATGTTAATCTTGCTGCTGTGATTAAAAGAAAAACTATTCTACCGTGTTTTTTTTGTCCAAATTGTCATCTATTATATTTAACAGATAAATTTCTGGCTTGAATTCCATTTTTATTTCCAGTATATTACAAATTATGTATTTCTTGCCAATATTTTTTAACTTTTACGCATGACCACCAGCTATGGAAGAAAGTTCCTTTTTCTTTTAAGCATTTCCAGCATTCATTCCTTACACCAAATATTTTAGCCAATTTATCCGGGGTCATAGACCACCTATAAAACGTCTTGTAGTAATTTTCCTTTATATTTTGGCATCGCATATATTTTAACCTTTTATTCCAAGTATATTCCCATTGTTGCAACTCAACATTATGTCCGACGTTCTGGGCCCAAATTATCATATTATTTTTAATGTTTTCTTTTTCCAAATCAGTTTTTAACAGATATTTATATAGTTTTGATAGTAGTCCTTTATTACTTAAGTTCAATAATCTCTCTAAATACATCTCTTCCTTCGCTATTGATTTTTCTCTTTGGTCCGTTTTAAATCTTTCTCTTAATTGCCATCTTAGGTACCAATGTATTTTATAGTTTTGATTTATTAATTCTTTTTCAGTTTTAAATCTAAAATCATTTTTTTCTTTACCTAGTAAATCCTTGTATCTAATGTTTTGTCAGTCCTTTTTCTCGCCAGAGGAACGCTTCTTGAGGGGAAGTTTCAAGTGTAATTTTTTCACCTATTTTTTTCCTAACTCTTTTCCAGATCCAAATGAGAGGTTTCTTTATACAATGATTATTGAATTCTTTATCAACTTTTTCTTTAATATAATACAAGTACGCATGCCATCCAAAAGCTATGCTCTCACCTTCCAATTTCAAAAGCTTTTTATCTTTTAATTCCCACCAGTCTTTAACCCATCTTGCTTGATAATAAATTTTTAAATCTGGGACGTCTAATCCACCCCTTTCTCTGGCATCTTGTAGCGTCTTCATTCGTACCCTGGGTTTCTTCCCCATCCAAATGAATTTTGTTAATTCTTTCTGCCAGATATGAATTGATTTATCTTTTAATATAATTGGAATTGTTTGATATAAAAATAATATTTTCGGTAAAATATTCATCTTAATACAAGCTATTCTTCCTAACAGAGATAGTTTTAAAGATTTCCAATTTTCTAAATCCCTTTTAATCTGACTCCATAGTTTACTATAATTATTCTTAAAAAGGTCAGCATTATTTGTTGTAATATCGATTCCTAGATATCTTACTTTTTTAGTTTTTTATATCCTGATATTTTTATTAGTTCATTTTCTTCAGATTTATTTATTTTTAATTAGCATATTTGATTTACTTTCATTTATTTTCAACCCTGATATTTTCTCAAATTCTTTTAATTCACTTTGTACTTCTTTAATACTTACTAAGGGGTTTTCCAGGAAAAGAGCCAAATCGTCTGCAAAAGCCAATGTTTTAATTTCCATTCCTTTATTATCAATTCCTTGTATTATTTTTTTTGGTTAATTTTCTTGATTAGTATTTCAATAACCATAATAAATAATAAGGGGGACAAAGGACAACCTTGTCTAGTACCTTGTTTGATGTTTACTGGTTTTGTTTTTCCCCCATTTATGATTAGGCATGCGTCTTGATTTTTGTAAATAGTTTTTATCCAATTTATAAATCTAGTTTTAATTCCTGCTTTCTTCAAGATTTCAAATATTGTATTCCAATTCATCTTGTCAAATGCTTTTTCCATGTCTATCAATATAATGGCTAATCCCTTATCTTTTTTGTCTTTGTAGTGTTCAATTATATCAATCATCATTCTTGTATTTTCCCCCAAATATCTTTGGGGTAAAAAACCATTTTGTTCTTCATCTATCCAATTTCTCAATTTTTTTTAATCTGTTAGCTAATATTGCCGTAAAGATTTTGTAGTCTACATTTAACAATGAAATTGGTCTGTAGTTTTTTATTTCTTATGGGTCTTTGTCCAGTTTCAGAATAAGTTAAATGTTTGCTTCTTTCCAAGTTTTTGGGAGATTATTTATATTAATTTCATTCATTATTTTATGCAATGGATCTATTAATTGTTCTTCTAATTCTTTGTAATATGTTGCTAAAAAACCATCAGGGCCAGGGGCTTTCCCTTTTTTCTGTTCTTTTATAACTATTTTAATTTCCTCTTTGGTTATTGGTGTCTCTAGAAAGTTTATCTGATCCTCATCTAGTTGAGGAAAATTAATTTTGTCAATATAGTTTTTTATTTGTGTTATTTCTAATTCTTGTTCGTCATATAAATTTTTAAAATAATTATAAAATGTTTCTTTTATTTTTCCCTGGTCTGTTATTGTTTCTTCTCCTGACTTGATTTGTGTTATCAGGTTTTTCTCCCTTTCTTTTTTAGTTTTGTAAGATAACCACCTTTTCGATTTATTTGCATTTTCAAAGTAATATTGCTTTGTAACTCTCAACCTCTTTTCCACTTCCTCTGATAGACACACTGATATCTGATTTTGTAAAATTTTAATTTCTTTTGCAGTTTCTATATTGTCTGGATCGTTATTTAGAATTTCCTCTCTCTCTTTAATTTCGTCACTAATTTTATCAATTTTTTTGGTTCCTCTTTTTCTTGCTCTGTATAAATAGGCTTCTCATAACTGCCTTACTGGCGTCCCAAACAACATCTTCATCAATTTCTTTATTTAGATTTTCTCTAAAGTAATTTTCTAGTGGTTTGTTTGTTTGTTTTTTTTTTGTTTTTGTTTTTGTTTTTTGCTTTTTCTAATGTTTCTTTCCTTTTTAGTAGATTATCATCCAGGCGCTATGAAAAAAAAATTCCCTTAGTTTTAGTTCCATTGAAATGGGATTATGATATGAAATAGATTTTACCAGTGTTTTCATATTAACTATATTTTAGCCCAATTTTTAGAGATAAAAAACATGTCTATCCTTAAAAGTGATTTATGTCTATGGGAAAAGAACATAAAATCTTCTTTTCGATCATATTTATATCTCCATACATCAATTAGGCCCAAATCATCAATCATGTTCTTAAAAGCAGTTGGTAGTTTTCCTTGATTTTTTAAATTATTTTACCCGGTTTTCTATCCAAGGTTGGGTTCAGCCCCCATTCCAATTTCCCATCATAATAATATCGTTATAATTTGAGTCCAGAACGTCATTCATTAGATTTTGGTAAAAGTTGTCTTTTTTGTTCAATGGTCCATACACACCTAATATCAATATTTTTCAATTTTCGACCTTTACTTCTACTCCAGTGTAGTTCCCTTCATTATTCTTTAGAATCTCTCTAGATGGTATATTTGATTTAACATATATTACCACACCCTTCTTTTTGTTTTCATTTGCCGAAATAAATTCTTTTCCTAGTCTTTTGTTTTTCAATAGATTTATCTCTGATTTTTTTATATGAGATTCCTGGAGACATATTATATCCCAGTTCTCCTTTTTCAAGAGATGGAAAGTTTTTTTTCCTCTTAATAGGAGTATTTAATCCCTTAATGTTCCAAGAAATTATCTTAAATTTCATCTCTGTTTTCTCTCGTAGAAACTAAGCAAGGAGGAAAGAAGGAGAGAAGAAATAAAACACTTATCTTATAACTCGTTAGCTGTTTCTCCTTCTTCTTTCTCTTCCTCACTTCCTTCACTCCCCTGGTCACTTTGATTTTCTTCTTCTCCTAAATGGTCCAAGTGTTGATTCGAACTACTTGTCTCCTCTGGTAATTGGTTCTTCTTTAGTGTTCTCAGGAAATCTTTCGCTTTGCTTTGTGTGTTGATCCTCAACCTCTTTTTCTTGTAGGTAAAAGAAACTCCTTCTGGTATTTCCCACCTGTATGGAATATTCTGTCTTTTAAGGGATGATGTCAAAAGTTTATAATCTGCTCTCCTCCTCAAAATTCTCGCGGGAATGTCCTTCAAAATCATTAGCTCCTCTTTATCCACAATTAGTCTTTTCTGATAACTTTTCTCCAAAATTAGCTCTTTAGTTCTGGTTCTGATAAAATAAATTGAAATATCCCTTGGTAGATTTCTTTCCCTTGCTGTTCTGGAGTTGATTCTAAAGATTTTGTCCACTTCTTTTATAAGGTCTGAACACGATATTTCTGTGAAATCAGCCAAAATAGGTAAAAGATATTTATAAAGGTCTTCGTTTTGTAATTCCTTGAGTCCTCTAATTTTAAGACATCGTTCCCTGGTCTTAGATCTGCAAGAGCTCTTTGATCGCATTCTCTTTCTTGCTCTAGTGAAAGTTATAATGTCTTATCTTCCAGTTCCTTAGTTTTAACTTCCAAAATTTCAACTTTCGTATCAGTTTCTTCTTGATCTTTTGCACCTTTTCGACCGTTTGTTTCAAGCTCTTAATTTCTGTTTTAAATTCACGTTTCAAATCTATCTTCATTTCCCACATTTCTTGCTGCATATCTTGCATTTCTTGCCTTAATTTTTTTATTTCCTCTAGGATTACAGACTGTTATAATCTGATATAATAAGGGGAAAATATAGTAAAGAAAAGCAAGAACCAGTGACAAAGAAAATATTTCTATAGAATAACAAAAATGGCAATGTCTTTAAGGAAATACGCAACATCACAATTACCTCAATCCAGTGTCCAAAATAGGAAACCACCTTTAGAATATCTGTCTGTTTAGTATTATAGTCTAAAGATAGTCTCCTATTTTGGGCACTGGATTGAGGTAATTGTGATGATGCGTATTTCCTTAAAGACATTGCCATCCCTCTCTCTCTCTCTCTCTCTCTCTCTCTCTCTATATATATATATATATATATATATATTTAAACTCTCTCTCTCTCTCTCTCCATATATATATATATATATATATATATACACATACATGTATGTACACATGCACACATCCCAACAGATATCTATGGATATGTATAGATGTATCTATGGGTGTTGTATGCAAGATCTATAGACTTGAAACATTCCATATATATATATATATATATATATATAGGCTCATAAAGGTATATGTCTGAGTGCACTTAGATAGAGATGCCTACACACACACACACACACATATATACATATATATACACACACAGATGTACGGATGTATATGCACAAACACACATGCACACATCCATCTGTTGTTGTCCATTGTTCTGGCTCCTTGTTCCAGGTGATGCTGGAGAAGAGGCCCTGCCTCCAGTGGAACCAGAGGCTGCAGGCGATGAGGAGAGGGACTCCTTGCCCAATGCATTTCTCACCTGGAGGGCCAGCACCAGGAAGGTAAGTCCCCCCACCTTCACAAAGGCCCCATTCCCACTCCCTCATTTGCCCTGGATAGAACTGGACAGATCCGGGTGCCCCATATCGAATCTCCCCGGAAACAAGTTCCTACTACCCTTTACCTCAATCGGGGGAATCTACCCCCTGAACTTGACCTGATCATGACTGGGGTTGAGTTCATATTTGCCGGCAGCAGGGAAGAGCCGGTTGTTTCCAAAAAGAAAGGGTCAATAGTCTGCTTTCAGAAAACCACACTAAGGGGGATTTGTCCTGGATCTCTTGTGAAAGCCCCTAATCAAGTTGGTAAAATCGGCGCAAGTGTAAACCGGTTTGGGAACCGGGGTAAAATGTAGTCTGAATGGTCCCTACATTTAAGGGTGAAGGGAGCAAGAAACAACAAGCAAAGTCTAAACACTTCCTTTGACCATTGCAGCGTTGGAGCGTGTCGCCACCCTCAAACTGTCAATCGCTCACCTGCAGACAGGCCAGGAGCAGCACAGAATGTGGCTATACAACTCGGTGTGTGGCACACCCCACAACAATGATGTGAGTCTTCCTTTTTTATTTTCAAAAATGTTTATTACACTGAGATATTCCCATGATAGTATTTAAATGACCAAATATCGACCAAATATTAACTATTAATTTAACGGAATTTTATCACCCTTTTCTTCAAATGTTTTAAGACAACTCCATTCCATTTCTAAATTTTCTTTTGATTTCTCTCTTAGTAAGGCAGAAACTATATCCATATTTCTAGCTTCATGTATCTTAATCAACCAATCTTCGATAGTAGGATTAATTGAAGATTTCCAAACTTGAGCAAATAAGATCCTTGCACATGAGACCATATATAAAACAATTCTATTGTATTTTACTGACTTTATGTTGTGTGTCATGTTTAGTAAAAATAAATGTGGTTCAAAGGGAATATTTATACCCAGAACGTTTTGGATGCTTCCATGAATCCTTTGCCAGAATCCTTGAGCTTTAATGCATGTCCACCAATATGAAAGAAGCGTCCCTCAGGTTCCCTGCATTTCCAGCACTTAGTATTGCCAGCTTTGTATATCTGGTGGGTTTTTGGGGGGTTAGATACCACCTGAATAACATTTTGATGTAATTTCCTTTATAGTTTTGGCACAGAGTGAATTTATTTGTTCCTTTCCATGATTTTCCCCATTCCTCTATAGTTATAGTTTTATTTATATCACATCCCCATCTTACCATGCTGTATTTAATAACTTCATCTTCTAGATCTCTTTCTTTTAATAGTTTATAATATTTGGATATGTGTTTACCTTTTTTGTCCATCATAATTTTATCTATTTTCATTGTTATCCATCGTTAACTCAGGAACTTTATTATCTGCCTTAAAACGATTGTGTAATTGGTTGTATAAAAACCAATCCTTCATGTTTCCTCTTTCATTAAGTTCTTCCATAGATTTCATATTGTATTTTCCTTCTGGTGTTTTCTTTATTAAATCTCCATATCTTAGCCATGGAGTATCTTTGTCCTTTGTTCTATTGTAATAAGCCTCTTGAAATGACACCCAAAATTGATGTCTCATTTTATACCATACTTTAAGCAATGATCTTCTTATAACATGATGGTTAAAAGTATTATTATCTTTTGGTTTTGTATACCACATATATGCATGTATACCAAGATTCAGGTTAGCTTTTTCTATATTTAATAAATTGTTTTCTAATTTGAACCATTCTTCTAACCATTTGAGACAAGCTCCATAATAATACAGCTTAAAGTTTGGTATGTTACATCCCCCCGTTGAAGAAAATATCTTTTACTAAGGCAACCATAACAGTTTTGACTCCGTATCCCATCCTGAAGCCTGTTTGAAATTGGTCCAGATAATCTGCTTCATCCAAGACTTCTTGTAGATGAAGAGCAACTGCCTTCAAAATTATGTTAGTTAGAAATGGAAGATGGGAGACCGATCTGCAATTGTTCATCTCCAAGGGATCTAGAGAAGGCTTCTCCATAAACGGCCGTACCACAGCTTCTTTTAATCAAGATGGAAAATAGCCCTAACTAAGAGATGCATCTATGATATATCTCAGGTGATATATGAAGAGCAAGGGTTGAGAAGGCAAGTTCTCCTCTTCCCACTTCCAAGGAGCTTGTCCACATCCTCAGTACTCAGATTCAAATTGATCCAGTATGATCTTACTTATGGACACCTTACTTACAACCACTGCAATAATGCTGACATCCAATTTGGCTCTTATCTGAGAGATATTATCTGTGAAATAGTCATTTAAAGCATCATAGTGAACTGCAGAAGGCAAAGTTTTGTGCAAATTCACAACTTCTGTGCATCAAAGAGACCAGTGTGTTGAAACAGCAAAGAACTTTATTGAAAACACATATCAAAAATTCAGTGTTTAAGCCAGAACTACCGGAATATATTAAAACCCCAAACCTTAAATTCCACCCGCTTCCAAACCCCACCCACAATTTTCACCATCTATCCCCCACTATTAACCAGCCCCACTTTGCCATCCTTCTCACACGCACAATCTCTCCCTGTCCCAGACATTTGAAGAAACTAGCTCCCTTTCTGTTACTACAGGTCCCCAACTTTCTTCAGCCAACATCCCACAAACTCCGAATGCTATCATTGCTTTTCTAACTAGCTGCAACAAATCCCAGCCCCCCATCTAACTAATCTAAACCATGACCCATAATCCCCAGCCAAATTTGTAACTCAAAACAATTATCTATACTAGTAGCAATTAAAACCTAACCTTAACAAAACATAACTTTAAAACATAAACAGACATATGGACAGAAAAACTCTACAAATAATTCATAAGGGCTTTTTAGCACCGCTGGATTGAAAAAATATTTTTGTATTCCATCTTTACAAAAATAATGTCCATTCACTTCTTGGATTTGTGTGGCTTCTCTCCTGTGTGGCCTCTCTGGTGATTGACTAGGCCTGACCTCCAAGAAAAGCATTTTCCACACTGCTGGCATTTGTATGGCTTCTCTCCAGTGTGGACTCTCCGGTGTCTCAGGTGGGCTGACTTGTCAGAAAAACATTTCCCACATTGCTGGCATTCGTATGGCTTCTCTCCAGTGTGGACTCTCTGATGTGTCACTAGGTCTGACTTCCAAGTAAAACATTTCCCACAATGCTGGCATTTGTATGGCTTCTCTTCTGTGTGGACTCTTCGGTGCATGACAAGGACTGACTTGTAGGCAAAACATTTCCCACAATGCTGGCATTTGTGAGGCTTCTCTCCAGTGTGGACTCTCTGATGTCTCACTAGGTATGACTTCTCAGAAAAACCTTTCCCACAATGCTGGCATTTGTATGGCTTCTCTTCTGTGTGGACTCTCCGATGAATGACAAGGACTGACTTGTAGGCAAAACATTTCCCACAATGCTGGCATTTGTATGGCTTCTCTCCTGTGTGGACTCCCTGATGTCTCACTAGGTGTGACGTTGAAGAAAAACCTTTCCCACAATGCTGGCATTTGTATGGCTTCTCTTCTGTGTGGACTCTCCGATGAATGACAAGGACTGACTTGTAGGCAAAACATTTGCCACAATGCTGGCATTTGAATGGCTTCTCTCCTGTGTGGACTCTTCGGTGCATGACAAGGACTGACTTGTAGGCAAAACATTTCCCACAATGCTGGCATTTATGTGACTTCTTTCTTGTGTGGACTCTCTCATGACTGACAACTTCTTCTGTAAAGGAAGACAATGACAGACAAGACTGAATCTCAGTGTTAAGAGAAGAAAGTCTTACCCCAAGATTTAGCCCCACGTTCACCCCTCCCTATTTGAGATTAAATTAATAAAGGTGGTGTGAGTGACCTGAGCATGACCCTGTTCTGGATGACCCCAAATCCATATAATGATTGTATCCTTACTCATAGGAGCTACCAAAGAAGATATTGAAGGGGAACTGCCATGAGGAAATCAGTAGAAGCAGATAGTCAGGCCATTGAAAAATATTCCATTAAATATATGTAAAACTATTTGAATTGAAAAGTGGCCTCATTTCCTGTGAGGCTGCCATAGAGTGTTGAGTCAGAGCACATGGCATGATGCAAGCTAACTGCAGAGGATGCTTCCTGCTGTGTGGCACCAGGAGAGGACTCTTGACTTCTGTGTGCTTCTGGGCCTGGTATAGTTGGGATGAATCCTGAGGTCACTGTTGCCTCAATCTCTCCTTTGAGCTAAGTATGAAATTCCCCTAAAAGCATAGCACTTGCAAGTATCCTCCCCAGACTCCAGCATTTCGAGTGACAAAGGGCCCCTGGAATCAACCATGGAGCTAAAGCTCAGGTTGGAAAATAAACATTATAGAAAAATTTAATTTTTGTGTTAGCCTTTCCTCTCTTCATAGACATTGCTCATAATTGCTAAATGGAACCCTTAATATGTATGAAAACAAGGGCCTGATTTAAAGTTCATTTCTTAAATTCAGTGCTCTACATGGGGCTAACGTCTGTACCAAGTTCGGAAGCTTCAGTTAGTTCAAAATGCGGCAGACAGATCGGTCACCAGAACATCTAGATCAGACCATATGACACCAGTTCTAAAATCTCTACATTGGCTGCCAATTAGCTTCCGGACCAATACAAAGTGTTGGTTATTACCTTTAAGGCCCTACATGGCTTGGGCCTGAGCTACTTGAGAGAATGCCTCTCCCTACAAAATCTGCCCCACAATCTCAAAACATCTGAGAAGAATCTATTAGATTACCCAAAGGTCAGGCTAAGAACAATTTCTCACAGAGTGTACACAGTCATGGAAAAACTTTCTGGAGGAGATCCGTCTTATCACCACCTTGGATGCTTTCAAGAAAGCAGTTAAGACGGATCTCTTCTGGGAGACTTACCCACCCGACCTCTTGTAAAGAACTTAAGGAAAAATTCCACTTCTGAATGCAATTGTGCATTTTGAACAATGTTTTTATTTGTCCCAAATTGAGTTTAAGCAACTTGGTTTTTTTCTGTGTGCAAATTGGATGCTATTGTTGTTTTGTGGCTATTTTACTGTTGTAATACCGCCTCGCTATTTCAAGAGAGGCAAGTAAATAATAATAATAATAATAATAATAATAATAATAATGATCTGTGATGTTGGTGGCTGCCTCCCAATCCCCAAGGCCCCTCTCCTGGCCCTTCCCAGAGGTCCCTTCCTCTCTGCACAGAGCTAGGCAATCCTGGCTTTCTTCCTGCCTTCCCCTCCTGGATCCCAGAGGCCTAAAATCATAGAGTTGGAAGAGACCTCAAGGGCCATCCAGTCCAACCCCATTCTGCCATGCAGGAATCAAAGTATCCCCGACAGACGGCCATCCAGCCTCTGTTTATAGACGTCTAAGGAAGGAGACTCCACCAAAATCTCAGAAGGAGTTTGTTCCATTGTTGAATCACCCTTACTGTTAGGAAGTTCATCCTAATGTTTAGGTGGAATCTCTTTTCTTGCAGTTTGCATCCATTGTTCTGTGCTCTAGTGTCTGGAGCAGCAGAAAACAAGCTTGACATTCCTTCAAATATTTAAACAAGGCTATCATATCACCCCTTAGCCTTCTCTTCTCCAGGCTAAACATCCCAAATTAGCTAAATCGTTCCTCATAGGGCATGGTTTCCAAATCCTGCTCCATTTTAGTCGCCCTCCTTTGACACGCTTCAGTTTCTCAATGTCCTTCTTTAATTGTGGTTCCCAGAACTGACACAGTATTCCAGGTGAGGCCTGACCAAAGCAGAATAATGTGGCACTATTACTTCCCTTGATTCTAGACACTATA
>JACSCI010000124.1:46735-58109 GCA_016801065.1 Sceloporus tristichus | reverse complement strand
GCGACTGGCGTGACACTCGACTCCTATCTGACAGAACTCGTCATAGGAAATTCCTTCATTCCTATAGAGAGGCGATACAGGCAGCGCAGAGATCTTTCTCCTCTACACGTATTGCATCTGCGGAGTCCCGTCCAGCAAAGCTGTTTAGGGTGGTAAGGGAACTCACACAGGTTCCACCTGTGAAGAACCTTTTGGTTAACCCAACAACGGCCTGCTGTGATGTTTTTAACAACTACTTCACAGTTAAAATCTCTCAGATAAGATTCGACCTGGATGCTGGGATTGCAGCAGAATCGACTGATGAGGTGTCCAGTGAACCCATTGTTGAGGTTAAACTGGATCGGTTTGAGCTTGTGAATACCGATGATGTAGACAAGATCCTAGGAAATGTGAAGAAGACAACATGTCCCCTCAATCCCTGCCCGTCATGGCTGGCCGTCCAGGGGGGGTAATGCCTTGATGGCATTTCTTAGAAATGTCATCAATGCATCCCTTAGGGAAGGTTGTGTTCCACCTTGCTTAAAGGAGGCAGTTGTCAGACCGCTCCTGAAAAAACCTTCCCTGGACCCCCTGGATATGAAGAACTACAGGCTTGTATTCCATCTGCCATTTTTGAGCAAGATGATCGAGAGGGCTGTCGCCTTTCAACTCCAAGTCATCTTGGATGAAACCGATTATCTAGACTCATTTCAAACCGGCTTCAGGACGGGATATGGAGTGGAGACTGCCATGGTTGCTCTGGCTGACAGTCTTCGTCTAGGCATTGACAGAGAAAGTGTGACCCTGTTGGTGCTTCTAGACCTGTCCGGGAAAGCAGCCAAAGGGCTGATAAGACAGCTAGTTTTCAAACAAACAACCCCCTCCCAGCACAGCAAAGTCAGTGTAAGCTACACAGTCCTGGAGAGTTGCAGTAGCTTTACCAAAAGGATTTACCAGAAGAATTGTCAGACGGTCCGAGGTTCAGGGTAACAGATAGGCAGGTAGATAAAGCAGTCCAAGGTCAAGTTTCCGGGTAGTCAAGACAAGAAGCCAAGGAGCCAGAGACAGAGTCTTTCCTCTAAAAGAGTCAGATATCCACTGGCAAAGAACCACACATGCTCCAGGTGCTTAAGAAGGCAAGGAGCTGGCCTTCAGCTGTGCCTGATTACGAAGACGCTTCTGATAAAGACTCCGAGATCTTCGAAGGCCCTCTCTTTCTGCTCGACGCTCATTGAAGGTAGGCACACTGCCCAGATCCTCCTCCATGTCCACAGCCTCGGCACCAGGCAAACTTGACTGCTGAATCTCTGGAGGGGCCATAGACTCCAGCAGAACTAGGGCCAGCCTCTGGCTCCTCCATTACAGGTTCAAGCCCCTGGGGCTCTGGCTCCTCCATTATAGGTTCAGATCCCAGAGGCTCTAGCTCATCCTCTGAGTCCTCCAAGCCATCTTCCAGGCTGGGCATGACAAGACCTCTCAGTGGCCTTCAATACAATTGATCACGACATCCTCTTGGAACGCCTGGGAGAGTTAGAAATCGGTGGCACTGCACTCCAGTGGTTCCGGTCCTTCCTCTCGGGTAGATTCCAGAGGGTGATGCTCGGGGACAGTCGCTCCTTGAAAACGGAGCTTAAATGTGGCGTCCCTCAAGGCGCCATACTGTCCCCGATGCTATTCAACATGTATATGAAGCTGCTGGGGGAAATCATTCACAGACATGGGGCAGGGTGTTATCAGTACACTGATGACACCCAAATATATTTCTCCATGTCCCGATCAGCAGCTATGACAACAGATGGCATTTCTCCCCTCAATCAATGTCTTGAAGCGGTAATGGGCTGGATGAGGAAAAACAAACTCAGGCTGAATCCAGACAAAACGGAGGTACTTACAGTAGGGGCCCCAAACCAGGTACAGGGTTGCAACCTCCAGTCCTAGATGGGGTCATGCTCTCCACAAAGGACTGTGTTCGCAGTCTGAAGGTGCTCCTAGACCTGTTGCTTCACATGAGAAATCAGGTGAATGCAACAGTTAGGAGCGCCTGTTATCAGCTTCGGCTGACACGCCAGCTATGCCCTTTCCTGGAAGTAAAGGACCTGGAAACTGTTGTACATTCACTGGTAACTTCATGACTTGATTTCTGTAACGCGCTCTACATGGGGCTACCCTTGTGTCTAGTCCGGAAACTTCAACTAGTGCAAAATATGGCAGCCAGGCTGGTCGCCGGAAAAACTAGGAGTGACCGAATAACACCCATCTTAAAATCTCTTCACTTGCTGCCTATTAGTTTCCGGGCACAGTACAAGGTGTTGCCTATAACCTTTAAAGCCCTACATGGCTTGGGTCCAACCTATTTGAGGGATCGCCTGCTTCCATATAATCCGCCCAACTGCACCCTCAGGTCCTCTGGGAGGAATCTATTGCAGCCTTTAAAAAACCAGACTAACTGCTACCTCCCAGAGGCCTTCTCTGCAATTGATCCCAAACTATGGAACGGTCTGCCAGACAAGATCCGTCAAATTGTCAGCTTAGACAGCTTTAAAAAAGCTGTCAAGATGGATCTCTTCCGGCAGGCCTTTCCTGAATAAAGTGCCCGTCCACAGAATGACTGCCCCCCACATCATGGATTAGCCCACCGCTCTGTCCTTGTTATATTTTTATTGTGTTTTTAATTGTGTTTTTAATAGATATTTTAATTGTACATGTTTAATCCTGTTTTAAGGGGGAATTTGGGACATAATTTTGTAAATGTGGATTTTAATATGTTGTGAGCTGCTTTGATTGTCTTGTAACAGAAAAGCGGGATATAAATAAAAGTATTGTTGTTGTTGTTGTTGTTGTTGTTGTTATTATTATTATTATTATTATTATTATTATTATTATTATTACAATACCTAAAGGATTTCCTGATGCTCTAATATAGAGACTCCCTGAGACAGTCAGTATTCGCAAGCAAAGAAGGGCCAAGAGAGCCCTGGAGAGCCTTCCTTGGGGTGGCTCTGGATCTCTAGTGCCCAACAAACTACAAATCCCAGGATTCCACAGGATGGAGCCAGGAGAGTTAACACAGTTTCGAACTGGAATATTTCTGCAGGGCAGATACAGTCTGAGCTGGTTGTAAAAGGGTAGAAGTAGCCAAGCCTGGTTTTTACCCTCTTAATAATGGTTTTACTTTTAAAAAATAAGCACTTTTTTGTCTAATCCTTATTTTTATTGTTTGTTTCTATATTTATTTGTTTCATTCTTGGTAATATGAGATGGTCTGGTTTGTCAACTTCCTTCGTGAGTTAAAATCTCTTAATAGGAAAACTGGGGAGACTTTTAAAACTTCCCAATGGAGCCACTTTTGGCCTTGTTTGGGGACTAGCCTCCTCTTCGAAGCCAAAGCCCAATGTTTGTGAAGAAGAATAAGGCTTGTGTTAAAGCTATCCTCCCATTTCTGGTCCCTTTTAAAACCCAGAAGGAGCAGAGCTGTGTAATAAGAAAACCCTCTCAGAAAAGAGACACACTTCCTCCCTTTTGGCCCAAGGAGCCTGGCCCCCTTCTGACTCTGGAGCCTCAGGAGAGAAAGAGAGGCCTCTGTTCAACTGAGACTCAGAGAAGGTTCTGGAACATTATTCCCCACAGTCACAAGCAGCACAAAATGGCCGCCAGAACACAAAATGTGAGTCTGGGGCGGGGTCTTCCAGGTCCTCTGCCCCCATTGGCCAGCCTCAAGAAGAGGCGGAGCTTCTGCTTCTCTATTTAGCTCTGCGCACGGAAGAGTGAGAGAGGGAAGAAGAAGTGAGGAGAGAAACAGCAGAGAGACAAGGCCTGGAACTGTGAGGCTTCACTGAGGTCTGGCTGGGCCTGGCTTGGATCTACTGCTGCTGCTTTTCTTTGGCCACTGCCATTAAGGTGGGGAGGAAGAAGGCCCAGCACTCCTTCTAGGCCCACTCTCTCTGAAGGGGATTTCAATGCTTTTAATGGTGGCTCTCATGCTGTAGCAAAGATGATGATGATGATGATGATGATGATGATATCAGGCCTGGGGGGGGGGAGGGAGGATAGAGCTGGTGCCAGACCTTAATCGCCATTAATGCCACCATTGCTGAGCATTCTTGTTCTGCACCACTGTAATGGCCATGGCTCAGTGCTATGGAACTCTGGGAATGTTCTATTGGTTTGGCATTTTAGGTGTTGTTAAGGTTTGGAAATCCTATTTGAGGACCCTTCCGACTTTGAGGCCCTTTCATCCTCCATTTTGGGTTCCCTGAAGGCCTCAAACTGCCAACTGCCAAGCGCTGAGGGAGAGGCAGCCATTTTGTGCTGCTTGTGACTGTGGGGAATAATGTTCCAGAACCTTCTCTGAGGCCTCAGTTGAACAGAGGCCTCCCTTTCTCTCCTGAGGCTTTAGAGTGATAAGGAGGCCCATATCCTTGGGCCAAAAGGAAGGAAGTGTGTCTCTTTGTGTATGTTTTGTGCTCCTTCTGGGGATCATGGGTTTTAAAAGAGGTCAGAAATGGGGAGGATAGTTTTACTACAAGCCTTATTATTATTCTTCATAAACTTTGGGCTTTGGCTCCTAAATGGAGGCTAGTCCCCCAAAAAGGCCAAAAGTGGCTCCTTTGGGAGGTTTTAAAAGTCTCCCCAGTTTTCCTATTAATAGATTTTCAGGGAAGAAGGAAGGAGACAGACCAGAAAATCTCATATTATGACCAAATAAACACAGAAACAAAGAAGAACAACAAAAATAAGGATTAGACAGTCCTCATTTAAATTGTAAAACAGTTCATACAAAATCGCTCTCATTAGATTAAACTAAACATCATTGGGCTTTTCACCTCCCAAGATACTTCTGTTTTACAGCTGCTATATTTCTTTGAATAAATTAAAACACTTCAACTTAAATTAGTCCTATCCTTAAAGTATCATTTTCCCTCCATGCTTCTGGAGATATTCAATTATATTATTCCAGTCTCCTTTATATAAATTTGACGGTTCATTTCTAATTCCTTTGAGAGTTTGTCCATTTCCATCATGTCCAGAAGCTTAAATATCCAATCTTCTTTTGAAGCTATTTCTTTAGTTTTCCATCTCTGAGCAGACACTATTCTTGCAGATGACAACATATAAAATAATATTAAACCATGTTTTTTTCGCCTATGGATTGTTCTATTATATTAGGCAAAAATATTCAGGTGAGAATTTAAAAGATAAAGTTACAACTTTCTTAATTTCAAAATAAATCAACTTCCAATACTGTATTGTATCGCTTTCCCATAAGTCCACCACAAATAACAGATTGAGCCCTTCTCCTTTTCACATTTCCAATACAAATTACTGCAATTCCTTTTTTTTTTAGTATAATCTTTATTAGGCATTAAAAACACATAAAGATACACATAACAATATATAAGATGAACGACATATACAGCATTACATCTTAAATAAATGTATTAGTTATAAACTATACACAATATACAGTATTCTAATCTAAAATAAAGCAAGATTAAGTAAGACTTCCAAGAGAAAGATGGGACACGATTATGCCAAATTATAGCCCTTAATGCAATCAGATCTAAACGAATAGAATTAATCCATTCACAATTTAAATATAGTAAAAAAAAAGTCATATATCATATATTATACTTATGTTTTTGCTTCTGTGCCTAATCTCATATCCTTCCCGATAAGATAAATCAAAAACCATAGCTACCATATAAAATTAGGGGCTAGGCCTTCCTTCTTAATAAACAACATAAAAGGATGCCGTACTTCCTTTGTTATTTCCCAGTCAAGGTTTTTCATGTAGCAAGTGAGTTTCTCCAATTCCATATAATCCAATAGTTTCACAGTCCAGTCCTTCCACAAGGGCTGCTCTGACCTTTTCCAACAAGAAGCATACACCAATCTGGCTGCTGAAATCATATAAAACAGTAATTTCCCATGCATATTCTCAAGTTTAACATCCATAACCATATTCAACAAAAACATTTTCGGGCCAAACGGGGATTTATAATTAAGAATCATTTGCATCTTCTGATGAATCCCTTTCCAGTATTTCTTGGCATGCTGACATTGCCACCACAAATGTACCAGGGATCCTGGGGAGTTACCACACTTCCAGCAGACCAAATTTTGGTGTTTGTACATTTTGGAGAGCTTTAAAGGTGTTAGATGCCACCTATTCTGCATCTTGTAATAATTTTCTCTGATTGCTATACAATGTCTTTACATCAGGAAGTCCCAAGCCCCCGTTTTTACATCATCCTGCATTATCCGAAAGCGGACTCTAGGTTTCTTGCCTCCCCACAAAAACTTGCTCATATCTCGATTCCACGTTACAAATGGTGCTTCATTAGTTAAGATTGGGATAGTTTGAAACAAGAAAATCATTCTAGGTAAAACTAACATTTTAATAGCAGCCACTTTACCCAACCAGGATAAGCCGATTTTATTCCAATGGGATAAATCTGCTTTAATTTTAAGCCAAGTTTTACAGTAATTATTCTTATACAGTTCCGAATTTTTAGTGGAGAGCCAAACCCCCAGGGATTTAACTGTATCAAATTACTGCAATTCTTATACATCTTGCTTATTCTCTCTGGTGTTAAATACCACCAAAAATGTTTTATAATAACTCTCTTTGATATTTTGGCTGCAAGTATAGTTCAATCTTTTTTTTCCAAGTGTATTCGCATTGGTCTAATTCAATTACAAAACCAAAGTTTTGAGACCATCTGATCATATTTTCTTTAATAACTTCCTCTTTTGTATAGATTTTTTAAGAATACAATTATAAAGTCTTGCTAACAAGGCATCTCTATTCAACATTATTTCCTGTTCCAGATCAGAGTCTGATTTGCAAATACCATATTGGTTTTTATCCATTAGGAAGAGCTCTCTAATTGTCTGTAAAAGAACCATGAAAGATCATAACCCTGATCATTAGGATCTTCTCATGTCTTTATTCTATAACCAGTTGTATCTATTTGCTTTCATTCTTTATAGGAGATCCAATTTGCATCCTTTTTTGAATCTCTGGTCTCCTTTCTCAGGACCTTCATCTCGGCCCCCTTGGACACAGCTTTGGGGCACCTTTTTCTGGAAGTGACCCAAGTGCAAGACCACCAGGACCCCTGCCCACCTGATGGCCAACACAGAGGCCAAGAAGAGGGAGTTGGGCTCCAAGAGAAAGAGGATGCAGAGATACAAGAACTCATTGGTGAGTCGAGGTTCTTGACTATTAGTTTCATCTGTGTCAGTGATGGGCCAGTTCATGAAAGCAAGCAGAGAACATACTCTCCCAATTTACCAGAGACAGTCCTTCGGTAAGTCACTATCCTATTAGCTTCATCTGTGTCACTGCTGGGCCAATTTATGAAAGGAAGCAAATCACATACTGTCTGAGTTTAGCAAAGACAGTCCTGGTTAATGTTGTGCACTTCCTAGCTTGTGTGATCTTTCTCATAAACAACTTTGGCCATCTTGACCACCTTTTGGTGTTACTTGTCCACATGTGTCTTCCTTTTCCCATCTGTGAAATGGGGGATATGGGAGAACATCTCTGGATCTAAATATGGGGAGGGCCCAGTGGCCCTCAAGCCCAGAGTGCTCCCCAGAACAGTTTTTTAAAATTAACTTTTGCCTCTGAAAAGTGGCAAGAAATGTCTAAATGCACTATAATTCTTTGGTGGCTAAATGTACTGTATGTGTTGGGATAGTCAGTATCCTAATCCATCCTCTATATCCCAGCCATGGCCTAAATTATATTGTTTATTATATTGTATATTATATTGAAAGGATTCAAGACAAACTGGATCTCGAAGGCAGTAGTTTTTTCCCCTCTTGCTGACAGAATTTAAAGTTTATTTCCTGGACTGAGTTGTGAAATGAGGTGAACCATGTGCTTTCCTTCTCTTTTGCTTTGTCACTCTCTGGATGAGGGCTATTTTCTGTTGCAGGTGACCTTTGCGGATGTGGCAGTATATTTCACTGAGGAGGAATGGAAACTGTTGACGAAGAAGCAGAGACTGATGTACAGTTATGTGATGATGGAGAATTATCAGAATGTGGCCTCTGTGGGTAAGAACCGTAATCCATTCTCCTTTCTGTGAAGACTGAGGTCCCTTTTATGCTAAATTATCATGGTGCTTTGATTCCACTAGAATTATAGAATCATAGAGTTGGAATAGACCACAAGGCCATCCAGTTCAACCCCCTTCTGCCATGCAGGAATATACTTTCCAAGCACCATCCAGCTTCTGTTTAAAGACCTCCAAAGAAGAGGACTCCACCAAACTCTAAGGGAGTATATTCCACTATCGAAGAGTTCTTACTGTCCCAAAGTTACTCCTAATGTTCAGGTGGAACCTCTTTCTCCATGGCTTGCATCCATTGTGGTGTCTCCTTTTCTCTGCAGCAGCAGAAAGCAAGCTTGCTCCATCCTGAATACGACACTTTCCAATATTTAAACATGGATATCATATCCACTCTTAACTTTCTTTTCTCCAGGCTAAACGTACCCAACTCTCTAAGCCATTCCTCATAGGGCTTGATGGTTTCCAGATCCTTCACCACTTTGGTTGCCCTCCTCTGGGCATGTTCAAACATTTCAACATCCTTTTCAATTGTAGGGCTCAGAACTGGACACAGGATTATTCCAAGGGAGGCCTGACCAAAGCAGAATAGAGTGGCACTATTACTTCCCTTGATCAAGAAACTATATTCATATTGATGCAGCCTAGAATGACATTGGCCTTTTTAGCTACTGCATCACACTGTTGGCCCATGTTCAATTTGTGGTCTACTGGGAGTCCTAGATCCCTTTCAAGTGTAGTTTAATTAAGATAGCAGCATCCTGTAGAATATTTGAATTTGTGGTTTAGTGAGGCACTATTGCTCTCCACTTTATAAGGATACTAAAAAGCTCATCGTAAACTGACAATTGTCAGAACCAGCTTCTGTGGTTCATCCACAATGGTATTGCCGTTTAGGGGGGAATTGTTAGTAGTTTAAATGTTAGTAGTTTTAAGTCGTTGGTAAGTATAATGGGGCCTAGAACCTCTTGGGGAAAGGAGCTGTTGTGGAGGCGTTTAGCTGACTGGTTTGTGAGATTTGGGTGGCAGGCATGCCCCAGGGACATGCCCCAGGCGTATGAGAATGGTGGAAGAAGAAGGCAAGAGGTACCTTGGCAGGTGGGTTGGTTAGGAGCTGAAGGGGGAGGAAAGAGGGGAGTGTGGAGATAGTAAACGACGGAGGGAAAAGATTTCGACTCTTCAGAGACTGCTTAGATGCATTAATGGATGCTTCTGCCGGAGTTTCTCAATAAACCTTTTGGTTCAAGCAAAGGACTTTTTAATTTTGAAATTTACGATTTTGTGGGAAGGAAGCATGGAGATTAACTGACTGGTTTCAGAGATTTGAGTGGCAAGCATGCCCCAGGGGGAGAGGCGTATGAGAACGGTGGAAGAAGAAGGCAAGAGGTACCTTGGCAGCTGGGTTGGTTAGGGGCTGAAGAGACAGTTGGGGGCCGGGAAAAAGGCGGGGTGAAGCCCCACCTAGAGGATGGAAGCCCCGCCCATGGAGGGTGGAAGCAACATCCCCTGGGCCAGAAGCCCCACGCCAACATGCAGACCCATCCCAAGGGGCCAGAAGCCCTGCCCCCTGGCACATGAACCTAAAAAGATTCGCCATCATTGTGCTATGATTTTAGGGGAAATTCATACTTAGCTCAAAGAAGAGATTAGGGCAACAGTGACCTCAGGATTCAATCCAACTATATCAAGCCTGAAAGCACACAGAACCCCAGAGGCATTTCAAATAGGTTTTTGTGTTTTATTTAGGGGGAAAGTAAAACACACATACACATACATATACGGGTTCACGCGCACACACACACACACACAAACTAGGTAACAAAAGTGGGAGTGGTGAATAGTGTGAGGCTTTGCTAATGGTAATACATTACCTAGATCAGTGATGGTGAAACTTTTAGTGGCCGAGTGCCCAAACTGCAACCCAAAAGCCACTTATTTATTGCAAATTGCCGTGTCCCTCTGGCTTTCTAGTAACAAACTCTGGAAAAATCTGTGCTGGGGTGATGGCACACGTGCCCACAGAGAGGGCTCTGAGTGCCACCTCTGGCACATGTGCCATAGTTTCACCATCAGTGACCTAGATGGATCTCGAATTCAATTGCTGGGGGTCCAGAATGGGGAGAGAAGACAGTAACTTCAATGGCAAGTGGGGCTGGCGAGTGTAGAGAGGTGTTTAGCAATGTAAATCAACAGAGGGTCTGTCTGCAACTGGACTGACGCTGAAGAAGAGCCAGTTGGGGCTGATATTTATACTGAAATTGTTGCTTGGGGACAGAAAGCGAGCATTCAAAAAGGTTTAAATTGCTTTAGGATGTTTCTTCAGTGGGGAAAGAATTGTCTGAAACTGAATTAAATGAAGTGGGTGCTTGGTGGAAATACTTCAGCCAAAAAGGATTCTCACACTGGCTCTCAGGCCCTTCTTGGCTCTGAATTCTGGTCCCATTCAAAGCCAATGTATAGCACAGTCTGAAGGCGACACTCCCAGAGCTCAACAATAACATAGCAGAGTACAGAAGCAAATCTCCAGATTTAGGCACTGGCAATGGACTAACCACTTTCGACACTTAAAAATAACTCACAGACACAGTTGATTTCCTCCAAGTCCTTGGAGGTTCTTTAGCTTGAGATGCAATATAAAACAAAAATGTACCAGCTCTCCTCTCTGACTTTCATCAACTTCACAATCTCTTGTACACACAACTCCAACCCACATCAATCCACATGTGAGCTGTATACTGTATTGGTTGTGAGTCATTTCCTGGTGCCACACAGCATGAAGCATCACATGCAGTTAGCTTGCATCATGCCATGTGCTCTGACTCAACACTCTATGGCAGTCTCACAGGAAATGATGCCACTTTTCAATTAAAATAGTTTTACATATATATATTGGAATATTTTTCAACTGTCTGACTATCTGCTTCCACTGATTTCTTTATGGCAGTTCACCTACAATCTCTTCTTTGCTAGCTCCTAGGAGTAAGGATACAATCATTATATGGATTTGGAGCATCCAGAACAGGGTTATGTTCCAGTCACTCACACCAACTATATAAATTTAATCTCACATAGGGAGGGATGAACGTGGGGCTAAATCTTTGGGTAACACCTTCCTCTCTTAACGCTGAGATTCAGTCTTGTCTGTCATTGTCCTTGTTAACAGAAGATCTTGTCAGTCATGAGAGAGTCCACACAAGAAAGAAGTCACATAAATGCCAGCATTGTGGAAAAAAATATGCTTACAAGTCAGTCCTTGTCATGCATCGAAGAGTCCACACAGGAGAGAAGCCATACAAATGCCAGCATTGTGGGAA
>JACSCI010000124.1:0-19670 GCA_016801065.1 Sceloporus tristichus | reverse complement strand
CTCTCTTCAGTCCTCAGCTCCATTCCCAGCCATAAAAACAGAGGCAAACACACACACACACACACACACACACACACTCAAAGAGACAGAGCTATATGTACAAAGCAGAGCCTTCCCAGCCTTTCTCTCCTGAGTCCAGCTCCGCAGCTTGGGCTCCATTCTGGAAGGAAGGTAAAAAGGCCGTAGTCCTTCCCTTCTTCCAAAGGACGCCAGCGAAATAAGCAGCAGCAGCAGCAGCAGCAGCAAGGGCTTTACGATCCCTGTGCATGCTCAAAGGGGCCTTTGGGGCATCTGCGCATGCAGACTCTCAGCCCCTGAAGCTGCTGCCCTCGCAGCCTGCTCTGAGGGAGGGAAGTGGGGAGAGCCCTCGTTCACTTGGGGGAATGGCTGAGGGGGTCTTCTCGGGGAGTTGGGTTGTTGTAAGAAGGAAGGAAACCCAGATCTCTCCCCACCAAAGAACAGCAAGGCACCTGCCAGGCCTCCTCTCCCTCTTTCCTTCCCTGCCCCCTCCTTGGGCTATTCCTTGGGGCCCAGGTACCTGGGGGGGGGGTTATTATGAGAAAAGGCGGTGGGGGTACCCTTGGAGAGGGGCATGGCCATGGGGGGGGAGATCCAAAGGTAAAAAGGTCTTTGAGGAGCCCCTCCCTTGTGGAAGGTGGGGCAGAGGAGAGACCTTCCCTTCTGATGCCTCATTTGGGGACGGGTTTTGTGCCAAATAAAGAGCATCAAACAGCGTAGGCTTCAATAGTATTGGAAACAACATTATTCGGGGGAGGAAGTTTTCTCTGGGATCCTGGGGGGAGAGGGCTCTGTCTGGGGAGCAGAGAAGAGCCCAAATTTAGGACAAAGCTAAGAGGAGGGAGATGGAGGGACCCCAAAACCCCTTCTGGGGAGACTGACACCCCTCACAACCTGGGAACTAGGCTTAAATGCCCACAGGGATTTGGGACCTGACTCAGCCACCTTCCCCCCGGAACCCATTATTAGAGCCTTCACAGCTCACTATGATGCTTTAAATGACTATTTCACACATAATATCTCTCAGATAAGAGCCAAATTGAACGTCAGTATTATTGTAGAGGCTCTAAGTGAGGTGTCCATAAGTAAGATCATACTGGATCAATTTGAATCTGAGTACTGAGGATGTGGACAAGCTCCTTGTAAGTGTGAAGAGGAGAACTTGCCCTCTTGACCCTTGCCCTTCTTATATCACCTGAGATATATCATAGATGCATCTCTTAGTTAGGGCTATTTTCCATCATGCTTAAAAGAAGCGGTGCTACGGCCCTTTATGGAAAAGCCCTCCCTAGATCCCTTGGAGATGAACAATTACAGACCGGTCTCCCATCTTCCATTTCTAACCAACATAATTTTGAGGATAGTTGCTCTTCATCTCCAAGTGGTCTTGGATGAGACAGATTATCTGGACCCATTTCAAACTGGCTTCAGGATGGGATACGGAGTCGAAACTGTTATGGTTGCCTTAGTAAATGATCTTTGCTTCAAGCGGGGGATGTAACTTACCAAACTTTAAGGTGTACTTTTATGCAGCTTGTCTCAAATGGTTAGAAGAATGGTTCAAATTAGAAAACAAGAATTTATTGAATATAGAAAGAGCTAACCTGAATCTTGGTATACATGCATATATGTGGTATATAAAACCATCATGTTATAAGAAGATCATTGCTTAAAGCATGGTATAAAATGAGACATCAATTTTGGGTGTCATTGCAAGAAGCCTATTACAATAGAACAAAGGACAAAGATACTCCATGGCTAAGATATGGAGATTTAATAAACAAAACACCAGAAGGAAATATAAATATTCCCTTTGAACCACATTTATTTTTACTAAACATGACACACAACATAAAGTCAGTAAAATACAATACAATTGTTTTATATATGGTCTCATGTGCAAGGATCTTATTTGCTCAAGTTTGGAAATCTACAATTAATCCTTCTATGGAAGATTGGTTGATTAAGATATATGAAGCTAGAAATATGGATATAGTACTTGCTTTACTAAGAGGGAAACCAAAAGAATATTTAGAAATGGAATGGAGTTATCTTAAAACATTTGAAGAAAAGGGTGATAACATTCCGTTAAATTAATAGTTAATATTCGGTCGATATTTGGTCATTTAAATACTTTCATGGGAATATCTCAGTATAATAAAAAATTGAAAATAAAAAAGGAAGACCCACATCATATATAATATGTACAATACACGGTGTAATAAACCACATCATTGTTGTGGGGAGCGCCACACACCGAGTTGTATAGCCACGTTCTGTGCTGCTCCTGGCCTTGCTGCAGTTGAGTGATTGACAGTTTGAGGGTGGCGACACGCTCCAACGCTGCAGTGGTCAAAGGAAGTGTTTAGACTTTGCTTGTTGTTTCTTGCTCCCTTCACCCTTAAATGTAGGGGCCATTCAGACTACGTTTTACCCCGGTTCCCAAACTGGTTTAAAAGTCGGAAGTTCACACTTGCGCCGATTTTAACACAACTCGATCAGGGTGTTGCACAAGAGATCCAGGGCAAATCTCCCTTAGCATGGTTTTTCTGAAAGCGGACTATAGACTCTTTCTTCTTGGAAACAACCGGCTCTTCCCTGCTGCTGGCAAATATGAACTCAGCCCCGGTCATGATCAAGTCAAGTTCAGGGGGTAGATTACCCCGATTGAGGTAAAGGGTAGTAGGAACTTGTTTCCGGGGAGATTCGATCTGGGGCACCCGGATCTGCCCAGTTCTATCCAGGGCAAATGAGGGAGTGGGAATGGGGCCTTTGTGAAGGTGGGGGGAATGACCTTCCTGGTGCTGGCCCTCCAGGTGAGCCATGCATTGGGCAAGGAGTCCCTCTCCTCATCGCCTGCAGCCTCTGGTTCCGCTGGAGGCAGGGCCTCTTCTCCAGCATCACCTGGAACAAGGAACCAGAACAATGGACAACAACAGATGGATGTGTGCATGTGTGTTTTGTGAACTGAATTGTAATTAAGGTGAAATAAAGTTAAACAAGGAAGGTGCCTGGGGTTTTTCTTTGAAAAGGGAAAGCATCCAAGAATAAAGTGAGATGCATTTTAAAAGGTGTAAATATATAAAAATGATGGTGTGTAAAAGGCCAGTTTGCAAGCTCAAATGTTTGAAAATTGTACAGATGGTTTAAAGGAGACTGGATCAACAAGAGTTTTAAAGTTAAAGAGCTGGAAGACTTTGCAGATTGTACAGAGTAAATAGATATAGATGTTTGAGTGTGCTAAAAGCGGCTGATAGATTTAGAAATGGGTTTGGTGCAGAAAGACAAGCGGTTGTAGTTTTGGAAATGAAGGCGTTAACAGAGAGACGAAGGGGGGTTGGAGGCAGCCCGCCATTTGTAAGTTCTGTTTAAACTTTTTTTCCCTTTGCTCTGGTTGAAAAGAGGGGAGGATCTAAATGTTTTCCTTTGTCGACAATTGAAAATAAACTTACGGATTTTCAATTTACTAAGTCCTCTTGTCAAATATGAGCCCTGGTGGCGCAGTGGTTAAATGCCTGTACTGCAGCCATTCACTCGAAACCACAAGGTTGCGAGTTCAAGACCAGCAAAAGGGCCCAAGCTTGACTCAGGCTTGCATCCTTCCGAGGAGGTCGCTAAAATGAGTACCCAGACTGTTGGGGGCAAATTAGCTTACTTGCTAATTAGCTTACTTGCTGTTCACCGCTATGATCTTTGGAATAGCGGTATATAAATAAAACAAATTATTATTATTATTATTATTATTATTATTATTATTATTATTATTAATTCTTTGCTCAGTCAGTCCTAGAACTTTAAGTTTCCTGAAATTTCTGTTACATTTCAGCTCTGGGTTTAAGTCAAAACTCACACCTTTGTCTTACATCTTTAACTTGGACACCATCCACTTCATTTGGTCCTTTATTTCCTTTTTGTCTTCCTCCATTCAATAAACGTCTACCTGGGGTTCTTCTGTCCTGGGGTGGCTATCAAGCGACTCCCCCACTGCCAGGTCCCAGGCTGTCACTCTGCCCCCAACGGCATTCCTTTCCCCAGTTTGGGGCCGGAAACCCAAATCCTCCAGTGGTGGCCTGGGAGGTGTGAGCTTCAGGAGGTTTCCCAGTCTTGGGCTTGACTCCTAGTTCCTCTGAAGAAGGCACCACCAGACTCTCCAGAACCACCGGGTTCTCCAAGGACTCTTCTTGTTCCTGGGTCTCCATTGGAGCTAAAACTGTGAGACTTTGCAAACGGAGGTCTGGAGTCAGTCCTGTGCTCAAAAACTAAAACTCATTTGAAACAAAAGAAGATTTATTGATGAATCCAGGCAGAAACATCCATTAACACCTTTTTGCAAAGTCTGAAGTCCAAAGGAACTTGCTCCCTTCTTAACCCACTCAACCTCTCCCTAAGCCAGCCCCCAATTCCCAAGCTAAAGCAACACAAGCGGAGGTTGCATAGACACCAAGGTTGTCTATACTTCCCTTCCCTTCTCCCAGACAGCCTCACCTTGAAGAGCGATCTTCCCAAGCCAGCTTCACTCCTCCTTGATAACCAGTCTCCAGCTGCAACCCCAGCCCCTCTCCAAACGCCCTCCTTCATCTAAAAGCCACACCATCTGTCTTTCTATCACTTTCCATTACGTGCTTTCTATAACACATCACTCTACACTGCCTACTATGAATTACAACTATAACTCCTGCTTTAACTCTAATAATCAAACTCTAATATTTTTACTCTTTATGACAGAACCCTTATACACTGTTTCTGACACGCAATGGGCCAGTCCCAATCCTTCAGGTATACAGCACCAGTCTGAAGTCACAATTCTCCCATCTCAACCTTTCAGGCAAGGAGCATCAGCCTGAGGTTGCAATGGGCCAGTCTCAATCCTTTGGGTAAAGAGCGCCACCCTGAAGTCACGATAGTACCCTCTCAATCCTTCATCCAAGGAGCATCAGACTGAATTCACAATGGGCCATTCTCGGTCTCTCAGGCAACGAGAATCAACCTGAGATCACAATTGGCCACTTTCAATGTATACAGCACCAGTCTGAAGTGACAATTCTCCCATCTCAACCTTTCAGGCAAGAAGCAGCAGCAGCCTCAGGTTCCAATGATCACATCTCAAACCTTCAGGTAAGCAGCATTAGCCTAAATTCACACTGGTCCCATCTCATTGCTGCAGGCAAGGAGCACCAGCCTGAAGTCACAATATGTCATGAATCCCTTTATGTGTGCATTTATTCATTTATTCTTTTAGGGTTTCATGCCAGAAGGGTTATAGGTTTAGGTTTAAATTAGAGTTAAGATATATGGGATTTATGGTGGGTTAAAATAATATGTTTTACTATGTGCTTTAATAGAAGATACAAGAAAGAGGTAGAGAGATCATGGCTAAATAATGTGCTTCTTTGCTTGGACTGGAATGTGCAGGAATCACCCTTTTAACAGAGGCTTGAGATTAAAAGACTGGTTTCTGGAAAAGGAGGGGGAACCTAGAGTTATTTGTATCTTTATATTGCATTATGTTGTTATGGGTTTATGCTTATTATATTTTCATATGGTACCATATTAGATTGGGATTGATGGAGTTTCATATTATATATATATATATATATATATATATAGTGTTAAACATAATGTTAATTAAAACTGTTGTGTCACTGAGTTCTGTGGTCCAAGGCCAGAGGTGCAGTGGTTGAGAAAAGGCACATGAGAAATTATTTGTTTTTAGAAAAGCTGCCAGAATCCCAGATGGGAGGACACTGCACAGGAAAGGGCTATCCAATTAATTAGCTTCATTGATATGTTTATACTTTCTTTCATTCCTGACAAAAGAAGTCACTTCTATTGCATGTACCTTCTTCTTCAATAAAAGCTGTTACTTTTTCAAAGCACTGCCTTTTGTGTTGCAAGATGGGCTGCAGTTCGGAGCCTGACAGATATCTCTCTCCCGTTCCTTTCACCCTGCTATCTGAAAAGAGCTGGAGAGCATAACAAATTAACCACAGAACCTTTTCCTGCCCTTGTGTAATGCCAGGTCAGTCAAAAATACAACGCAGATAGTCCATGATCTCCTACTGGACGAAGAGGCTGACCTGGCTTGTTTCACGGAGACCTGTCTGGGTGATGAGAGCTCAGCCACCTGGGCTTGGGCCTTACCAGCTGGGTTCTCCATCAGAGAGCAGGTAAGGGGACCTCGTTTTAGTCCATGAAGACAATCTTTCCTTGAGCAGGAAACCTACCTGTATGATCGACCACATTGAATGTATTTACCTCAGCTTTAAGACTAGGGAAAGTCTGGGGATTCTGTTGGTTTAATGTCCACTCTGTTGCTTAACATTAATACTCTCTGGAAAAGATAAGAATTATCACAAACCAGGGAAAGAGTGACATTCCTGGAGGAAGAATATAAAAAATTGGGAAAAGAGATAGAGAGATTAACAGAAGAACATACTGAAGATACAGCAGAAAGAATTAAATTAGAGCAAAGATTTAAGGAGCGATGTCTTAGAATAAGAGGTCTTCCCAAACAGAAGGAAGAAGATCTATATAAAAGGATAATACCGGTCTTGGCTGAATTTATGGACCTGGATAATGAAACTTTTCTCCTTGAGGTGGACAGGATGTTTAGAGTAAGCTCCTGGGTTGCAAAACAGAAGAGACTGCACAGAAATATCGTGATTTATTTTGTTAGGACTCAAATGAAAGAAGCAATTCTACAACAACACTTTAATACAAGATTCAAAACTGAAGAAAATGAAATTTTATTGTTGAAAGATATCTCTGGGAAAGTGTTAAAGAAGAGGAAGGAATATGGACCACTGAATAAGGTTTTTTGCAACAATAGAATCTACTACAAATGGGAATTAACTCAGGGCCTATCTTTTAAATTCAAGCAAAAAAGATACCAAATCAACTCGGTACAAAAAGCAAGACATTTTCTACATGAGAATGAAAAAGAACTTAATAAAGGGGACAGTCGGAAAGAAGAAAGAAACAAGCCCAGAAAAGGAGAAGAGGATAAGGAGGAAGAGAGCTTAGAAGAAGAAACAGAAGAAGGAGAATTGCTTAGGAAACCAGATCCAAACACAAGAGAGGACGATATAGAGGGAGAATATGACGATGAAACTGGAGAAGACGGACATCCTATCATCGAATGTTAAAGGAATTAACAGCCCCCAAAATGAGGTAAACTTTCTCATTATTGAGAGAAACAGAGACTTGATGTCATTTGCCTTCAGGAAACCCATATAAAGAAAGAGGATATAAGATTGTGTAATTTGCCTTCAGGAAACCCATATAAAGAAAGAGGATATAAGATTGCTGAAAAACGCCAAATTGGGGAAAGAATACATAGCAGCCTCAAAAAAGAGGGGGAAAGGTGTAGTGATTTATGTAAAGGATAAATGAGAATCAAAAAAGGTATTCTCAGACCCCAAAGGATACTTGGTTGGTAGAAGTCACTTTACAAGACCAAAAGATCCTAATGGTGGGAGTTTATGTACCCTTAGGAAATAAAGGCCTGTTGTTTGGGAAATAGAAAAAACAAATGTCAGACCGTATGTGCGATAGGACCTTAATGATGGGAGATTGGAAAGGGGTGATAGACCCCCAGATAGATAGAAAACAGACAACAAAATATACTTAAAGCAAGGGAAACTGCCGAAATCTTTCTTTGAATCAAAAGAAGCCTTTGCATTAGAAAATACTGGAGAATTAAGTATGGTCTGTCTAAGGATTTACGTTCTTTTCAAACAACCATCAATCCTGGTTGAGACTAGATATGTTATTGACTTCCCCAACTATTAGCACAATGGTGGAAGCAGTAGAAACCCTACCAAAAATCCTATCGGATCACAATCCAATTTTATTGTCTTTGAAGAATAAACCTAAGGAACTGATATGGAGACTAGATGAGACTTTGTTAAAAGATGGAAAAATTCTAGATAAAGCAAAAACAAACCCATTTAAATCCTTCTTTGAATAAAATCTGAATGGAGAAGTCAGCCCAGAGATCGTCTGGGACACAAGCAAAGCGGTAATGAGGGGTTTCTCTTTGAAACAATCTTAAGAAAGGGAAACAAATAGAGAAAAGAATTGGAAAGAACTACAGGAAAAGTTAAAGGATAAGGAACAATTACTTAAAGAAAACCCCCCAAAACAAAATGATTCAACAACAGATTAAGAAGATTCAAAAGGAAATATCCAGATGGCTAATAGAAGACCAGGAGGAAAAATTAAGAGACATCAAACAGAAACACTTGGAGAATGATAATAAACCTGGCAAATGCTTAGCATGGAAACTGAAAAAGGAAAAGGAGAAACGGAGCTTTTCAAGGGTTAAAAAAGGGAATGAGATTTATTCCAACCAAAAACATATGAAATAATGTTTATATAAATATTTCACAAATCTATACAAAGAAGAATATATTTCCCAGGAGAGGATACAAGAATCTTTGGACAAACAAGACGTAGTAAAGATTGACTGTGATGATTCCTTGGGAGCAAAGCCCTGTGCGTGGCTATTACTCTCAGGGAGATCCCTTTACAAAAAAGAACTTTCCGCTGCCACCACTCAGTGAATTGTCAACGAACTATATTTCCCAAGCACACACTGAGACTTGCTTGAGAGAGAGATCTAGTTTTCTTTCTTGCTAATCCACAGCAATCAGTAACCGAGATAAGGCACGTGTACAGGAGCCAAAGAGATAGCAGATGCTTTTAAAAGAAAGAAGTTTATTTTAAAGAAATAGTATAGAATAGGAAGGTATCACTCATGCCAGGCCTCCTTGCCTGGCAGGTCAGAAAATACAGTTACAAAGATATTCATTTCCGGCAAGCTATTAGATAAACATAACAAAACCTAGACATACTGACTAACACTGTTCCTGAGCTACTCCCACAATGATGGGATTCGTAGTCTTTGTGGAGTTCTTGGAATCAGGGAGTTGGCTCCTTGCCAACTCTACCTACATTCCTGAGCCGGTCCTCCGGCTGCTCAGAGGACAAGCCTCTGGTTTCTCCAAACACAGCCAAGATGGAGAACAACGGACAACTGGTCTTACAGGGGTATTTAAAGCCCTCTCTCGGAATCTTTTTGAAAACTGCCACTCTGGCACTGTTGATTGGCCAAGAGAGCCTTACATCAGCTATGATGTAGCTGCTCATTAGCATATGATGTCATCTCTCATTAGCATGTCTCCTCCCAGGTTAACCCTTTGTAGTTCATGAGAAGTCTTCAGGTGACTGGGAACCCAGCCACCACATTGACGAAGAACAGAGAATCGAACTTAATAATCCAATAACGGCTCCTGAGGTGCTAGAAGCAATCAGTAAAACCAAGACGTCCAAAGCGCCAGGGACAGATGGCCTAAGCGCAATCTATTACAAGAGCTTACAGAAAGAGCTAATTAAACCCCTAGTAGAAATGATGAATAGAGCCTCACAAAGAAGGCCTGACTCTTGGAAGATAGATGATATTGTACTAATTCCTAAAGAAAGTAAGGAGCTGCTGGAGGTGAAACATTTCAGACTGATTTCTCTCCTTAACAATAATTATAAAATCTTCACAATGGTCTTAGCAGAAAGATTTTTAAAAACCCTACCAAATATCATAAATGAAGACCAAATGGGCTTCCTCCCAAAAAGGCACCTTAGAAACAACACGAGGAATTTAATAGATATTATAGACTTCTATGAGAAGAAAATAGATTAAAAAGCAGCTATGATTTTTCTTGAGGCCGAAAAGGCGTTTGATGAAGTTAATTGGAACTTCATGCTGGAAACCTTATGAAAAATGGTTCTAGGAGATAGCTTTATTAGCTGAATAGATGCAGTCTATAGAAAGCAAACAGTGAGACTTATTATTAATGGGGGGAAAGCGAAGGCGTTACCTGTAATGAGAGATACCTCTCTCACCTTTGTTATTTATGGCCACTTTAGAGACTCTGAGTACTAGCATTAAAGGAGATAAGAAGACCAAAGGCCTGGAAATAAAACAGGAAGAGTACAGACTTAAACTATACGCGGACGACGTGGTGATATACTTATCTGACCCAATAGAAAGTGTTAATCCCCTGCTTTATAAATTAAAGGAATAGGGACAGCATTCAGGTTTCTGGATTAACAGGGATAAGACAAACATTTTACCAAGGAATTTAACAAAAGAATGATCAGGAAAATCTACAAAAAGTGACTGGCTTTAAAGTAGAAAAAAGGTCAAATATCTAGGTGTTGAGTTCACCTCTAAAAACCAAGACCTCTTTAATAACAACTACAAGAAAATATGGGGTGATATCAAACAAGGTCTCAATAGATGAGCTAAACTCAACCTGTTCCTCTTGGTTAGGATCCCGGCAGTTAAAATGAATGTATCGCCTAAATTACTATCTTCATTTCAGACTATACCTATCCTTCTTAATGACAAACCATTTTTAGAATGGCAGAAAGACCTGCAGAAATCCATCTGGGCAGGAAAAGACCTAGAATCAGATTTAAATCTCTAATAGATGATGTAACGATTCACAATCCTCTCTTCTATTTTGACCCGACGCTTCTTTGGGTGTTTGAAGGACAGTCGTGTGGATGGATTTTAAAACACAGACCAAGCGGCTGGTTAAACAAGGATATAAGTTTATTTTTAAAACAGAATAGGCAAAAGTATCTTTGAGATGGAGTTTTTCGCTGGTTTTAATGCTATAATAATAACAACAACAACAACAACAACTCCTCCACACAGGCTATACTACCACTCAAGAAATGATGTAAGCCAAAGCCCTCTTCCTGAGTCTGGTTCCCCTGAGTCTCTCTTCTCCAGACTCTCCAGAACTAATCCTGTCCCTCTCTGGACAAAGCAGTTCCTTAAGTAACCATCCCTCAGGAACTATGGGAACCCATCCTCTCTTGGACTCTACTGTTCCCATCCTCTCTATCACTATCTCCCACTGAACTCCCGCTTCATCCCTCAGGATTGCAAACCCTAACTGACTCCACCCAACTGCCAAGCGGAATCTTCAAACTCCTCAGCCAGCACCTGATTGGCTTAGAGTCTCTGGCTTCTGATTGGCTGGTTTGTAAGTCAGTCTGTCACACGCCTCCCCCCTTTAATAGGTTCATTGAGACACAGAACCAAACGGTTCTATGGTCCAAGGAACTCCCAGTTATCCATTATACTTACCCTTTATATATAACATTATACACACATCAGGTGACACATGTGATATACTTCATATACTTGTTTTATCAATAACCAACTTAAATATCTTTGGTATTTTCCTGTATGTTCCCCTTTTAAACATATGTCTAATATCAGTTCTACCTGTTATAACAACTTACCGTAATTTTCTGATAAGTTTAGCATATTATATCCATATCCCACATCACTTGTTGGGTTTTAATATTTTAATAACACTTAAATAACCTTTTCCCCAACTTTAGATCTTTATATGTTCCATTTAAATGTTGTTATCAAACATATTTAATCTTTTAACCCTTTTCTCTTATTGATGGAGCATCATCTCCAACTACTTTGCCCCGTTCCCAGTATGGTTTTGATAACATTTCATCTTCCATTATACTAATGGCAAACAACAATATATTGGTTTTCCAGTCTATCAACTCAATGATATCCTTGTCCTTTTTCGGAGTCTTCTCTGGATCAGTCCTTCTAACTGACCACGTGTTTCTTTTTACCGGCTGTGGACTTAACACTTCATCTAGTAAAAAGTCTTTGCTTCCTCCTGTTTCACTGGACCACATTCCTTGAGTGCGCTGAGCAATCTTTACATCTTCTTCTGTAGACCGTAAAGTGTCCCTTATCAAAATCATCCCGTTCTCTAGATAGTTCATCACAATCTTTGGTCTTTTCCCCTCTGTTGAATCTCCTTTTCCAGTTGGTTAATGGCTTTTGGGGTCCCACCGACGCTTGTCTGTCATCTGGTCGCCACAAGTATGTTTGACAGTGAAGTTTATAGACGTGAACATGTTCTGCATATACACATCTATTCTTTCAACTTTTACTTTAAGATTCTTCCAGTCTCTGTGAACTAAACCATTTTCTTGGGTTATATCACCCATTTGCCAAACTACATATCTTTCAACACTGTCCTATTTAATATATAGCATCCAGAACCCTGAACTCTTTCTTAGAACCTACAAAAGCCTTCTGTGATGCTTTTAATAACTACTTCACAGACAAAATCTCTCAGATGAGAGCTGATTTGGATGCTGGCCTCATGACAGAGGCGACAGGAGAGGTATCCAGAGCCTCTGCCTATACTCTTCTGGATGAATTTGAGTCAGTTAGTACAGAGGATGTGGCCAAGCTCCTTCGGAGTATGATAAAGAGGACTTGCTCTCTCAATCCTTGCCTGTCTTGGCTGGCCGTCCAGGAGGAGATACCATCAAGATGCTGGTAAAAATATAACTAATGCATCTTTCAGGGAAGGCTGTCTTCCATCTTGCCTCAAAGAGGCGGTGGTTAAACCACTTCTAAAAAAAGCCTTCCCTTGACCCTCTGGACAGAAACAATTACAGGCCAGTTTGGATCTTAATATTCTTAGGCAAGGTAATGGAGAGGGAAGTCGCCATTCAACTCCAAGCAGTCTTGGAAGAAATGGATTTTTCTACATCCATTTCAAACTGGATTTAGGACGGGTTACAGAGTTGAGACGTCCATGGTCACCTTAGTCAGTGATCTCCATCTGAGCATCGACAGCTCTTTAAAAAGAGGAAATGTGACCCTGCTGGTGCTATTGAAGGCCTCTCAGCGGCCTTCAATACCATTGACCACAGTATCCTCAAGGACGTAGCTAGAGGGGGGGTTTGGGGGGTTTGGTTCCCCCCCCTTCAGGCCTGGGGACATTCAAGCTCCTTCCTCCCCCCTCCTCCTCTCCATTAAAACCACGGAGGAGCTCCGAGAGGGAAAGGGGGAAAGACAAAGCAAGCTCTTTCCCTTTCGTTTCCATAGGAGTCATGGCAACGTGCTGTGGGATTATGGGTGTTGTAGTTCAGTGACCTCCCCCATCTCTCTATCTCTGGCTGAGCTTTCCAAATGCCCCTCACCAAACTGCAAAGCCCACAATTCTATAGCATGGGGGAATCTACACTGTTGATATAATACCCTTTGACACCACTTTAAGTGTTGTTGCTCAATTCTGTGGAATCCTGGGATTTGTATTTTTACAAGCATTTTTTTCCTTTCTAAAAGAGTACTGGTGCCTCACAAAACTACAAATCCCAGGGGTTTGGGTTTGTTTTTTTAGTAGCCCTGGAAGTTAAAAATGGTGTCAAACTGCATTATTTCTACAGTGTAGTAGCTCACAGTGTTGCCACTGCTAAAGTTAAAACAGAATATAGTTCCATTACAGTGCATTGTGATCTGGGTGGTTGTTGTTGTTGTGTGCCTTCAAGCCCTTTCCAACTTATGGCAACCCTAAAATGAACCTATCCTGGGGTTTTCTTGGCAAGATTTGTTCAGAAGAGCTGTGCCATTGCCTTCCTCTGAAGCTGAGAGAGTGTGACTTACTCCCCAAGGTCACACACTGGGTTTCATGGCTGAGGTGGAAATCAAACCCTGGTCTCCAGACTTCAGAGTCATAGTCCAACACTCAAACCACTACAACAAATTTTACCTTGTGGGTCTTACATGACAAATACCAAAACCCAAAACCCATACATTTGCAGTAACTTTATTAAGCCAACCTGCAGCAATAATCTACTTTGAGACTGCTTTGAGACTGCCCTGGCTGGCTCAGTGCTAGGGAATTCTGGGAACTGTATGGTACAAACACACACTGCAGCCAGGAATTCCACTTGTGGACATACATCTTTCCCCTCTTCATCCCTTGGCCTGTTGGCCTGTTGGACTGTCTTGTTTATGTTTTAATGATATCCAGTGCATTATCGCTGACCTGCCATGTTTGTTGCATAACCACATCGTATGTTTTTCTGAGCGATGTGATATTAAAATAGTTTAACAGTTTTTATATTGAGTGGTCAAGATGGATGTGTTTGTGATCAGAAAGAAAATAAGTACTGACAGCAAACTAAAAGAGGTAAGCACATTAAATGTATCACAACTTCATTATAGGAAAAGAAGTGAAAGTTATCAAATTGGCATATAGAAATAAAATTATTTGTAGTGGAAGAATTATATTTTAATCTTTTGAAGTCTTTTATTACTATACTCACAATTACAAGAAATTGTAAATCTATAGTGTAATAAAATATACTGGTTTGTCAACTGGTCAATGAGAGGCTAAGTTAGTTTTACGTTTTAATATATAGTCCGTCCTTGCCTTACGTGGGGGATCCATTCCGGATCCCACCGCGTAAGGCGAATTCCACCTATGCTCGAGTCCCATTGGAAACAATGGGTCTCATGCGTGGCGGCGCGGGAGCGTGCAGGGCGCAACAGCCGTGCACACCCATTCAATTGAATGGGACGCGCCGCCCCTTCCGTCTCGCGCATGCCCTGCGGCTTGAGCGCATATACTCAAGGCTGCGTATGGCGTGCCCGCGTATGGCGCGGGCACGCTGTATAATAATAACTTTGACATAAGCATTACATTGTTCAGGGACATAGCTGGACCCCCCTTCCATTAGAAAAATGAATGATGTGTACTGCTGCCCTGCCACACCCAAGCCCCATTATAATGGTGGCACTTAGTCTGGACCCCCCCCCTTCCTAAAATCCTGGCTACGTCCCTGGTATCCTTCTGGAACATATGGGAGAGTTGGGAATTGGGGCACTGCTTTCCAGTGGTTCAGGTCCTACATCTTGGGCAGATTCCTGTCACTTGGGGACAGTTGTTCGTCCAAGAGGGAGCTCAAGTCGGGCATCCCTCAAAGCGTGATTCTGTCCCCAATGCTATTCAACATTTACATGAAGCTGCTGGGTGAGATCATTCGGAGATATGGGGCGAGGAGCAGGGAGACCTTGAAACAGTAGTACATGCGCTGGTCACCTCTTGGCTTGACTTCTGTAACACACTCTACATGGGACTACCCTTGTGCCAAGTTCAGAAACTTCAGTTGGAACAGAATATGGCAGCCAGGTTGGTTACAGGCACTTCTAGAACTGCCCACATTACACCGGTTCTTAAATCCCTCCACTGGCTGCCCATTAGTTTCTGGGCAAGATACAAGATGTTGGTTCACTCTGGAATGACTTGCCAGATGAGATCTGTCCTATTAACACCTTGGAAGCCTTTAGGAAGGCTATTAAGATGGACCTCTTTCCAGACTAGATCTATTGACTTGCCTCCCCCTCCTCCTGACCCTTACTCTGGCCATCGTTAGTGTGATGGAAATTGCTATTGATGTATCATTCCTGCCCTCCCACCTCTCCTTCAGAAAACAACCCATTCCTTGCCCGAAAAAACTTTTCTACTGTATTGTGTTATGAAAGTTTTAATTTTCTTGCTGTTTAATAGCTTTTTAAAGGTTGATTAATGTTTTTATAATTGGGAGGAGGGTTGGGGGTTTGGAATTTTTGGCTCTTCTCTCCCCCCCAGAGCCCCCTCCCTCCAGGACTCCATAGAAAACCCCCCCCCCCCCCCAATGCTATTGAATCCTGTGTGATGTTTTCTATTTGGCACAAACCTCTTTCCCAAATGAGGCATCAGAAGAGAGGGTCTCTCCTCTGCCCCACTTTCCAGGAGGGAGGGGGCTCCTCAAATCCCTTTTACCTTTGGATCCCCCTCCCCTCCATGGCCATGCCTCTTTCTAAGGGTCCCCCCTGCCTTCTTTTCTTATAATAACCCCCCAAATACCTGGAACCCACGGAATCCCCCAAGGAGGGGGGAAGAGAAGGAAAGAGGGGGAGGAGGCCTGGCAGGCCCCTTGCACTTTATGGGGGGGGGGGGAGAGAAGAAGGGCTTCCTTCCTTCTCATGACACCCTCCAGGCCCCCCTCCCCCAGAAGACCCTGCTGCCATTCCTCTGAATGAACAAGAGCTCTCCTCACATCCCTCCCTCCCTCCCTCCCTCCCTAAGAACAGACTTTGAGGGCAGCCATGGCTTCAGGTGCTGAGACTGTGCATACACAGATGCCCCCAAAGGCCCCTCCTCAGCATATGCAGGGATTGCCAGGGCCTGGATGGTGCTGCTTATTCTGCTGGCGGCCTTTGCGGGAATGGAAGGTATGCCCCGGGGGCTCAGTGGCCTCCTGTTCCTTCCCTCATTTCTTCCTTTGAGGAGACCGCAATGGAGCCCAAGGTGCAGAGCTGGACTCAAAAGGGAAAGGCAGAAAAGGAAGGTTCTGCTTTGGAAATATAGCTGTTCCTGTTTATCCTGTAATCAAGCTCTCTCTATGTTTCCTGTATGTTTGTGTGTGTGTGTGTGTGTTTGCCTCTGCTGTTCTTATGGCTGTGAATGGAGGTGAGAACTGAGGAGAGAAGAAAGTGTCAATTTTGTGCAAATGCAGAACTTTTTTGCATCAAAGAGTCCAGTGTGTTGAAATAGCAATGAACTTTATTGAGAACACACAGTCGGGAATTCACTGTTTAAGCCAGAACTGCCCACTCCAAGCCAAACTATACATTAAAACCCAAAACCTAAAACACCACCCTCTTCCCAACCTTGCCCCCACCTCCAATTCCTACAGTCTATGCCCCACAGGTAACAAGACCCCCTTTGTCACCCCCAGAAACTAACACCCTTCCTGTTAATATCATTCCCATAACGATTCGAGCCAGCTGCAAGAAATCCCACCCCTCTATTTCGCTAACCTATACCACAATCTCCAGTCAAATTTATAAACTATGATCTATACTAACAGCAATGAAAACCTAAACTTAACAAAATATAACTTTAAAACATAAACAGACTTATCCACAGACAAACCACAGACATATGGATAGACAACCCTTACAAACAAAAGCATAAGGGCCTTTTCACTGCTGGATTGAAAATAGATTTTCTATATTAATTCTTGAAAAAATAATGTTAGTTCACTTCTGGGATTTGTGTGGCTTCTCTCCTGTGTGGACTCTCTGATGTGTCACTAGGTGTGCCTTCTGAAAAAAACATTTCCCACAATGCTGGCATTTGTATGGCTTCTCTCCTGTGTGGCCTCTCTGATGTATCACTAGGTATGACTTTGAAGAAAAACATTTCCCACAATGCTGGCATTTGTATGGCTTCTCTCCTGTGTGGACTTTCTGATGTTTCACTAGGTTTGACGTCTGAGAAAAACATTTCCCACAATGCTGGCATTTGTAGGGCTTTGCTCCTGTGTGGATTCTCTGATGTGTCACTAGGTATGACTTGAAAGAAAAACATTTCCCACAATGCTGGCATTTGTAGGGCTTTGCTCCTGTGTGGATTCTCTGATGTGTCACTAGGTTTGACTTGAAAGAAAAACATTTCCCACAATGCTGGCATTTGTATGGCTTTGCTCCTGTGTGGACTCTCTGATGTATCACTAGGTATGACTTTGAAGAAAAAACTTTCCCACAATGCTGGCACTTGTATGGCTTCTCTCCTTTGTGGACTCTGTGATGCTTGACAAGGACTGACTTGTAGGCAAATTTTTCCCCACAATGCTGACATTTATGTGGCTTCTTTCCTGTGTGGACTCTCTCATGACTGACAAGTTCTTCTGTAAACAAGGACAATGACAGACAAGACTGAATCTCAGCGTTAAGAGAGGAAGGTGTTACCCCAAGATTTAGCCCTACATTCACCCCTCCCTATTTCAGGTTAAATTAATAAAGTTGGTGTGAGTGACCTGAGCATGACACTGTTCTGGATGCCCCCAAATCCATATAATGATTGTATCCTTACTCATAGGAGCTAGAAAAGAAGAGATTGTAGGGGAACTTTCATGAGGAAATCAGTGGAAGCAGATAATCAGGCAGTTGAAAAATATTCCAATAAATATGTGTAAAAATACTTTGATTGAAAAGTGGCATCATTTCCTGTGAGACTGCCATAGAGTATTGAGTCAGAGCACATGGCATGATGCAAGCTAACTGCAGAGGATGCTTCATGCTGTGTGGCACCAGGAGATGACTCACAACCAATACAGTATACAGCTAAAAAAGCCAATGTCATTCTAGGTTGCATCAATACAAGTAAAGTTTCTAGATCAAGGGATGTAATAGTGCTACTCTATTCTGCTTTAGTCAGAATAATCCTGTGTCCAATTCAGGCCCCCACAATTTAAAAAGGATGTTGTCAAGTTGGAACATGCCCAGAGGAAGGCAGCCAACGTGGTGAAGGATCTTGAAACCATCAAGCCCTTTGAGGAGCGACAGTAAGACCTCTTTGACAGTGCAACTCCCTTAGTTTCGTGGAGTCCTCTTCCTTGGAGGTCTTTAAACAAAGGCTGGATGGTGTTTGGAAATGATTCTATAATTCTAGTGGAATCATAACACCAGGATAATTAAGCATATAAGGGACCTCAGTCTTCATAGAAAGGACAATGGGTTCAGGTTCCTTACCCACAGAAGCCACATTCTCATAATTCTCCATCATTACACAATTGTACATAAGTCTCTGCTTCTTCGTCAACAGATTCCATTCGTCCTCAGTGAAATATACTGCCACATCCGCAAAGGTCACCTGCAACAGAAAACAGCCTTCATCCAGAGAGTGACTAAGGAAAAGGGGAGGAAATCACATGATGCAAATATTATTTCATCACTTCAGAATTCAGTGCAGGAAATAAACTTTAAATTATATTAGCTAGCAAAAACCTGCTGCCTTTCAAATCCAGTTTGTCTCGAATCCTTTCAATATAATATACTTAGGGAGCTGGACATGTTTAGCCTGGAGAAGACAAGGTCAAGAGGTGATATGATAGCCCTGTTTAAATATATGAAGGGATGTCATATTGAGGAGGGAGCAAGCTTGTTTTCTGCTTCTCCAGAAAACAGGATCCGGAACAATGGATGCAAGCTCCAGGAAAAGAGATTCCACCTGAATATTAGGAGGAACGTCCTGACAGTAAGGGCTGTTCGACAGTGGAACACACTCCTTCCTCAGAATACAGTGGCGTCTCCTTCCTTGGAGGTCTTTAAGATGGGGCTGGATGGTCATCTGTCAGGTATGCTTTGATTGAGAGTTCCTGCATGGCAGGGGGTTGGACTGGATGGCCCTTGTGGTCTCTTCCAACTCTATGATTCTAATATCATAAACAATATAATTTAGGCCATTGCTGGGATATTGAAGATGTATTAGGATACTCACTATCCCAACACATACAGAACATTTAGCCACCAAAGAATTATAGTGCATTTAGAAATTACTTGCCACATTTCAGAGGCAAACGTCATTTTTAATAACAGTTTTAGGGAGCATGCTGGGCTTGAGGGCCACTGGGGCTACCCCATATTTAGATCCAGAGATGTTCCCCCATTTCCTCCAACATTGCACAGATGGGAAAAGCAAGACACATGTGGACAAGCAATCCAGAAGGCAGTGAAGATGGCCAAAGTTGTTTATGAGGAAGGTCACACAAACAGGGAAGGGCACAGCAGTTTGCTTTAGCTTCAGCCTCCTGGGAAGGGCAATATCCTGCCTCCTTCTTTCCTCTCTCCTCCCCACTTTTGAGTTGATGGGGTGCAAACTGAATGGTACTCAGGAACTGAAGTGAGCTGAGAAGGGGGAAAATGGGAGGAGGAGAGAGCAACCAGGACATTTTTAAAAGCCCCTGAAAAAGTGGGG